>JABFEA020000110.1:6244694-6254851 GCA_019775915.2 Cyphomyrus plagiostoma | reverse complement strand
CCCGCCATTCTCTCATATCCTTAAATGAGGTCTCGCTCAGCTCCCCCCAAAACCCCACCACTGCTCTGTCTCCTCCGCTCACAGTCGCACACTCTATTTCTCCCTGTGAACTGAGACAACTGTCTCTCCTCAGTCACCTGACAGCCCACTGCTTTTAAAGGCACATTGTCCCTTTTAGGAGCAAAACAAGAAACAAGACGGGGGAAGGGGGGGGGGGACGAAAAGGGACATGACGCCCACCTCAACCCGCCCCTGCTCTCAACGCCCATCTTCCAGTGACCGGGCCCCCAGAAAGAGCCTTGGGTCACGTTTCTGCCTGGAGTGAAACCACAGGAACACGTCATGCACTTAACAAGGAAGTTGTTGTTTGTCTTTTCGAATGTTTGAGTCCGGCCTTTTGGGAATCCAGTTACGGTCGCCTGGTTTCGCAACCGAAAACAATCTCAGATTTCCAAATGATATTCTTATGCGTTCCGCCTTCATGGCTGCCGGGATCCTTGGCCGGACGATGGCACACGCAGGCAGTCAGCCCCGTCCCGCTCCGTGCTCAGAACCAGGCCCATCCTGTCTCATCAAGTCTGTCTGTCCTTTAGACGCGAACTGACCGTCATTTGGAAACAGGAGCAGGTGCTTCTGGGAAAGTTCCACAGCTGACCTCAGGTGGCCGACTAAGAGCCATACCCAGAAATAAGCGTGTGGGGGTCTTGCGCAATTAGGTCATGCCCCCCCAGCCACATCTACAAGCTTAACTTCACAGGTGAGATTAAATCAGTTTTTCTCATAGCTGATAACGTATTGGTGATTCAAAGTAGTATCCTCAGGTCCATCTGATACGTATTGCTTAATGAATTATTGGATATGCCACAATCCAAACTGTACTTAATAATGAATTAAATTCACAAATGCATTTCAGACCTCTTATGCAAACACACTTCATAACAGTTTTAAAGAAATTTATATTTATACAGTGAAAGTTTTTGTATGTGGTAACGTGACCGAGGCATACTGGAAAATTCAGTTTTCTGGATAGTTGCATGATTTATTCCTTTTATATACTTACATTAATCATTACTAAGGCACATATTTGATAACAACATGAGAACAATAGCGGAGGAACCAGAAAGGCTATTAACATGTGCTGCTTTGTAGGCATACGTGGGAACTGACATATGTATTGCGCAATACTTTTATGCGTCATTTTTACATAGCTTGGTGTGATTTGTTTCATACAATAAGGTTATTAATGCTGTCTGTAAGAGTTTATACTGTCGTAAACATTTCCCTGACATGTCGCTCACAGGCTATTTTGCATTTCTACAGTTAGTAGTAAGCATTTTTACCACCTTGCATTTTTTTTCCCCATAAATGGTTCACAAATGACTGAGAAGCACGTGGCAGAGAAGCGTCCTCTCATTTATGGAAGTCCCAATGCACTGGCATGTTGCATTTTCAAGTACAAAACAGAAAATGATGAAACACAGGTATTAACATTATGCTTCCAATGAATTACAAAAAATTATGGCTTACAAATCCTACAAATTCAGCTCTCCGTAGACCAAAAATCAGAAGCACAAATCAGAAAACAAATGCCACTGGAGAACATACGCAAGTTACATTGCTCAGAGGCAGACTGTTCAGGGAGTATAACAGATTTTCATTTGCATGCATATAAAATAAGCGGGTTGTTTTTTTATGCTTTAATGCACTTTCGTGTTGAATTCAAAATTCGTCTGCAGAAGATCTGGATGCGCATGGAAGTTAATGACTGGCAGCTGGCAATTTTGAAGAAAAAAAAAAGAAAGTCAATTTATTGCAAGTAGTACTTGGAAATCCTCTCCCTGCCGTCCCAAGGCGCGAGACGCCACAGATGGGAGGCTTTTTCTGCTTTTTAAAAAGTTGTGGTACCTTCTGTAACGTTGTGAAACGAGACCGGAAAATTTGCAGCTCGGAATCTGCGAGCCCTCTCGATGTTCTCCGATTTTATGACACCTAGAAGCCGTGAACCAAAGCGATCGCCCGCACGATTTGTCTTCTTGGCAGAAAAATAGCCAGCTAGAGTGTACACTTGGGAAAGAACAGCTAATCTCTAAACATATAAAGCGGGAAAGGCATTGTACCGAGCTGAGTTTTCCACGTCGTTTATTAGAATACTTCCTTTCTTCTCCTGGGGGGGTCCCTTTTCTGGCAGTTCATTTTTAATTGTGGCTAAGGGGCCTAAGAAGCAGGGAGGGTGAATTTATGGGTCTTCAGCATTAGTCTAAAAGACAACAGGGAAGAAACATGGCACCGATCTCCAAGAGCGAGCACCTCATCCTTTGAAGTCAACCATTCTCATCTCTTAACAGCACTCTTTTATGGAAGTCAGTTTATAGCTGTAAGTAGCTGGGCTTAAAATCCTTAAAAGCCCCAACAATCAGCAGTAGCTATGGCCAGTTAATGCAGTTTACTTAGAATTTGCATTCACATTAAAATCTTGATCCATGAGTTGGAGTGCTTGACTTAGATGTTGGCATTCGTATCTGTCAAATTATTCCTGAAGCTTTCTGGGAACTCCTACCACACTTTCGTTACAATCTACAGAGAAAATGGTGCTACTTGTAGGCAAAGGCTTAGAGAAGTAACAGCACAAAGAACAAGTCCCTGGAGAGTATCAATTCTGCAGCAGAACGCTGCCAAAATGGCTTTATCGCTGCATCCCGTATTCATTTCTGACTCATCCAGCGTAATGACGTGACACACCCAGCTGAGCTTATATGACATTAGGGTCACCACACGTGTTCACAGATGTGTCATCCTATTACGGAATACATTTCAATTAGGGACTTTTCCGTTGTAGCTCACAGTGGTTCAGCTGCTTATTGTTTGGTGTATGATGCAAATATCAGCTGGTGGAGCAGGAACAGGACAGGCGGAAGGTGTTTTGAATTATGGGTATTAAATTAGTGTCAGGTGGCCCCTGTCTGCATGCCCGTAGGCGTACAGCTACGGCTTGTTCTGTGCGTAACCCATGACAAATATCTCCCAGACTCACAACCCTATGGCCAACACTGGGTGGGATCTCGGCAATCCGACTTCCCATCCACAAGAGGATTCCACAAATGTTGTATACCTCCTGCACAGCAAAAGCAGCCTTGGTACTTCTCTCGGGAACGCTGTCTCCTACTTTCCTGGTATTCCCACTAAGGAAGCTGCAATGCCAGGAGCCAGAAGGTTATGCTAGCACTACTCCACCCAAGCCAGTTTGAGAGGGAGGAACTTCAGGCCGGGTACATGCCAGCCAAGGTCGCAAGAACACGAGGAAGGAGGTAACAGTCTGTTAAGACGCACATAAGCCTCTTAAAGATAAGAGTTCCCAATTTAACCCAGTGGCCACGAGCACTCATTGAAATAATTACGTTGAGCCAAAAATGTAGTTTCAAGATTGGTCATTGGGCAGGAGTGAAAATGTTCCAACTATCATGGTTTGAACGCTTCACACAAACTAGAAGTAGCTGCATGCTAACTGTCGTTGCAGGCAGAATTCAAAGGTGCAGTTCTGCGTCAAAAAAGTTGTCCGGTGGTGACCGTGTGAGGACTCGGATACTGCCTGATTCTCCCCAGAGCTAAAACAAGTCTCTGATGGACAAGGGCAGCAGGAGCTTAAGGCCGCCTGACAATGTGGTGGCCTTCCGTGGGGATGCCGGACCGGACGCGCCGGCCTGTGTTGGAGCCGGGAAACAGCTGCTTGCCCCGTCAATGGGCCCCCTGCCACCGGGGTGCGACGACAATCACTGTCAACCAGGCCCCAAACAACAAAGCCATGAGCAACATGGAGAGAAAGGCCCCTCTGTTCCAACAGAGGAGCAAGTCCTTCATTCATTGGGATGTGGACATCGGTGACAGAAGAAGGGGTCAGCCCCCAGTCGCTCACCCCACAGGGCTAGGAGGGAGAAGCCGCCACCTTCTGTCCGAGATCCATGTGACTAACTGGCGCATGCAATTTAGGGACCAATCCTCAACGGGAAGAAGTATGTCACTAGTGCACCACAGGCCATGCCAACTCCGCCCCGCCTCTGACTCTTCCCAGGAAACGTGAGCAATCATGCCGCCCAGAACCTGCTTCCCATCAGGCATGTGGAAGCCGCTAAGGAGAATCCACAGAAATCTTAACCATTAAACCTCCACCGGTCTTCTCCAAAGCAACAGTTCTAAAAGTTTGTCATAGGTATAAAATATGAATATAATGCATTTTACATGCAAAATCATATCATAATATTCAATACTTGGTGTTTGATTAATTGTAAAGATGAAACGCTTTCGCAGAATAACTACAATTCTGTACTTATGAAGCTACAATAAATCAAACTGAATTTATACATATTTAGGGTGTGGCTCAGTTCACCACAAGACACTACAACCAAACTACATACATGATAAAATCATCTGAATGAAGTTAAGCCAAAAACCCAGACCGCTGGTCACAGATAAGAGGCAGCTCCCAATACGTCTTCCTCAATTTACTCTAAAAAGATCCTATGGCTCAGCATAAACCCAAATGAGAGCGATGTGACGTCAATCACTGTGACTCGGGAAAAAAAATTAATAAAATTTGTCTGTGGAAATGCATCCGGGATTTTTTCCCCTGTCCCTTAGTCTTCAAAATGGCACATAACTGTTAATGATACCACAGAACACAGCTCCCTTCTGCTGCCTATTTATACCTCATCATTCACCAGGCAGGGGTTTAATTTTAGCAGTGTCATCCCTCGGCAGTATTCCACTTCCTAAACCTTAATCTCTCGCAGGAAAGGCGGCCGGCACCTTGTGACAAGCCAGCGCCGTCTCTCACACGCGCCGTTACACGCCGTTACTGTAAACATGACGCACTTTTCCCCCGTTAACCATCTGACCTGACAAGAGTGGGTGCGCATGATGACAAATGCCGTCCTGGAAAAGGGGCATGATGATGAATAAAGCATTAGAAAAGGCATTTTCGCTTAAGAGACCTTTGTGGGCTTCAAAGGTCAGGGATTATCGCTAAAGTATCGCTCCTCTTGAACACAGAAATGATGACGTAAAACTGGTTTGTTGGAAAGAAGCGAGGATGAAGAAAAAAAACCTATAAACTGAACACAGTTCTCTGTAAAGCAGTTAGACACAAAGACAGAATGTACTTTGTAAACAATTCTTTAAATGGCATTAAATCTAAACAGCAGTTATTTCACGGCTTAAAAAGTCTGCGGGTTTCATTCTAAGTTTCATGACCTCATTTATGAACCCACATCACAGTGCTTGTCATAAATATATATTACACATTGGATAAACACACATGACACACACACATATTACATTACTTTATGTTGCAAGAACTTTCACTTAGAACATTTGGAAACCTGCTGAGTGTAGCATTAGCTTTAATAAAACTATATTATTAAGGAATCTTATCATGAAACCCATGATTCCTTCATGAGAAAAGCTTACCTTCACAATATCTTTCCTTCACGTCCTAAATCTGGTTCTGTAGAGTTGCTATCTGTGCATCCTGCCAGCCCCTGCATCCACGAAGGTGGAGACATGGTGGGTTCTGGTAATTTCACCCCCCCCCCCCCGTGCGCCTGCTCCCTCACTCCTCATACACTGAGGGTCGGCCAGGCCACTCCTGCATTTCTTTAAAACGACAGCTGGAGGTGCAGGTCTCCTTGCATCAGAAGCCCCGCAAAAAACATCCCCCTGAACTTCAAGCCCCAGAAATGTCAGTTACCATTTACAAAACAATGGTATGTGGGGGATATATATGCAACCTCTTTTTTTGAGAAGCACAGACAGTGCGTGACTCAATCAGATTTATTAATTCACAAATATTCACAATTTTATTTACAGTCCCCGTTTTATTTTGTAACATCTTGATATCCCTAGAGCCCAATAAAGTTTTCCAGAACGCAGACTGACAGTTGCTACGCATCAGTGTTTATAACAAAGCTAATCTGTATCCCGATTTGATTTTATTCAGTTCAGACAAACTCGGCATTGCAGCGACACCCAGCGTAGGATGTGATGTGCACCTTTAATGGTTTGTTTACATCTTTTAAAAAGTGCGTAGGGCATCACTGCTGCGCAAAATTAAACTATTCTAGTGATTTCCAACATCTGCTCAATATATCCCCCTTTAAAAACTTCAACTGCGAAGAACTGAATTAGTTTGATATACGTGCGATGTTAACGTCGGTGCATCGCGTTTAAATCATTTCGTATTTTGCAAATCTTCTTCTTCTAAATGTTATAAGCAAAACAACAATAATAAATGGCAAGGAATTCGTATTTTTCATTCATATTAATAATTCACCACGTGAGCGCGATGTGAATGCCGAACGGTATCATTAATGCGTCTGGATATCCGTCTGCGGTATTAAAGGGCGGTTTTAAGACAATCGAGGGTTAATGAGAGGCCCCTCGGAATTACAACTGCGTAACTGCGCCCAGCACACCTTCGCTCAGCATCTCGCCGCCCCTCCCATCTTACTCCGTTTGTTTATCCGTGCGCACTGAGCTCGGCTGCCCAAAGGGCCTCGTTTTCCGCAGTTAACGTCATCATACTGTAATAAAATAACATAAAATACCCCAATCTTCACATAGAGTTGAAAATCTACTCTGTCGAGGCACCACATAGTCAGTCGGTTGACAATCGCGCGTTGCCCGCCAGTCTGACGCAATATTGCTTTCGTCTGTAATATAAGTTTAAACGTGGTTATCATGAAACCCGAATAATTAAATGCTGCGGCGTAACGCACAGCGGCGAATGGGAATCTCTGCGTGAATGTACACATAGGTATATATATCTATACTTCTCTGCAATTGTGTACGAGAATACCTTGTAAAAATTAATAACTACATATTTTTCAGTTACAACGTAAAAGCAGTAAAACGAGATTTAGCGATTTGCTGGGGTTGTGTATAAAAGCCAATTAACTATAGCTTAAAGACTCGCGGAGACATCTTTATTGCATAAAATAATAACTTACCTGTACAAACACATTGGATCTATGCCTTGGCTGTTCGCGCCCTACCTTTTATCTGCAATTTGTTCTAACAAATGTTAATTTCTACCAACCGATTTCTATAATTTTTACTTTGAAACCTCCTCGCCACACAATTGCAGCGCCACTACCGAATTTTCCTCAGAGCACGCGAGCCCCGCCCCTCACACCCCCACTTTCTGATTGGCTCCTACGCCGCAACTTATTTTCTGACGTCACTATCACATGCGTTTGACGCATGTTTACAAACATTTGTCAGGATCACGTGCTTAGGAGGCCGGTTTTACCGTAAGTATTCGAGAATCTACCTTCATCATTAAAAACAGGCAATATCACTTTGAACGTTGTCTTCGGCGGAACCTAATGTTCGGTCATGGAAAACTGAAATAAAATTTTTAAATGGCATAAGTCTTTTCAATAAAATTAACTGTGAACGGATATTACGGATTTCTAATGTATAAATTTAGTAACTAGTAGCTGCCATTTTTGGATAGTTCTCACTACGTTTTGTCTTCCACATTTCACAGTCAACGTCATATAATTCTGATAGAGTTGAACATTCCATGATGTAAAAACAAATGGCGTAAAAACATATTGCCGCTATGAAGCGCATTGATTTTCAGTGTCCGAGCCTTCATTCAGGGTTGCAGTATTTTACAGCCCATTCCGGTAAGCACAGGGTCGCCTCGCTCGCCTGGGATAGCTCAAAAAGTTATGCTGGGAAGCTTCTCAATAAGGGCATTATAGGGCATTATCGGTCAGGCAATATCTATTTGAACTGAAAGTGTCTTTGGGGAATATCACCATGCCAGTTCGTCTTATGTTTCATTGAATTAATAAATGCAACCAAATATAATTTCAAAATCGAATACTGTTCTTGATTTAAACTCATTATAATAAATTACAATATTTTACAGACTATAATCCGTTCGTTTCTACTTAGTTCACTTCTAGTTAATGGATTATAGTTAGTTTTTCAAATAAAGGAACCTATATTACTTTTCATTGGAACATTGTAACTGCATTTGGAATCCAAGAATTCATTATATCACTCACGAAAGATAACATTTATTACTTATTTATTATGTTTATTTATTCTTATATTCTTGTCTTGTATTGCAGTACTATTTATTCTATCGCCCATGGACCTGTCCCTTCCAATGCAACTGTGGCACAGAATTTCACTGTGTCCCTCTAAAATAAATTAAACTTGAACAAATACCAGCAGTGGTAATCATAATAATATAGCGAATCCGGCTCAATTTCTAGTTGCTAAAAATAAATAGCATTAAAATATCAGCGCGTATGATTATTCGTGTTTATTCAATCGTGAAGGCATCCTGATAGCAAAATTATGTTATTTTGTTTTGCATCGATAGAGGGCAGTGTTCTCATAAGAAATGTTGATCTTAACTTTTAAGCATTCTTTACGTCAATGAGTACCAAGCGGGCAAACCACATAACATTTGATTTTATGATATGAAATTAATGTATTCTACATTGAAAGGTGTTCTCCGTAAAAGCCCGTTCACGTGCGCATTCTGCAGTGGGTACAGGGCGTTTTTTTGCTATTGGGAACAAGGTGTTTCATGCGGTATAGACCGCCACCTTGTGTTGGTTTTTATATCGCGTTGTTACGTAGTGAAAATATGAATACGCACTACGCAACGATGCATGGGCTATACATTTACATTATACATTTCCGTAAATCATTTTACACTAATGATCAATATAAAATATTACTGTTTTCACCCCATTTTCTAAAGCACGGAAATTTCCCCTGTTTCCACATTTTTCCCCTTCACTGCTGATGAACGTGAGCTACATACCAAGCAGCGTTTAAAGTGTGATTCAACGTAGCCGCTGTGTGTTATACGGACGCTTCTTTTTAAATAATATTCTAATGGGCTTCCCTGGATTTTCAAATTAAATTGAGATGCATCGAGAGTGACTGACTTTATTTTTGCCTTGCATGTGAAATTACATTGCTTAAAGGGCAACATTGCCTCATTGTGGAAAAAGAAATGCAGTGTTTGTCGTATTACTCACGGCACATATGCCTCCGCTGGCAGCTAGTCAACTTTGATTTTTGTTACAGGAAAGCATGCAGTTTTTAGAACAGAGGCATTTCTCAGGGCACGTTCTACATCGGTCTTTTAGGCAATTTAGGACATGACCTAATAATCTAAACTGACCTTTAATGAAGTCCAGACAGGGAATGTGACACTGCAAGCTACACCTGACTGTCATATTCTACGATGTGGGGCCCTTGGTAATGCTGAGAAATTCCCACAATTCCTGTTAAACCCTGACCGAGACAGGTTTAGCGCAGATGTAGCGCATCATTTACCTCGCTGTTGCAGCGGTGCGCCCTTGACATCGGAGTAGTACCATGCAAACGCCTGGAAATTCCGATGCATGAGGTAGATGGATTGAGAGGCCTGTATGTCATTAATAAAATACCCCATATCATATTTTACACACCACGGATTAAATGTGACCACAGGGTTGTCATGTGTCAGATGGGGCCTGAGATTGGGGGGCACATACAACTGGTTCATGCAGAGTGGGCGGAGCTGGAGTAGGTGTGGGTGACCAACTCCATGTGCTTTAATCTGTCATCTGCCACTTTCTGCTTTAAGGAGAAATGTGTCCCCCTCCCAGAGGGAGTAATGTTTGGGCAAATGTCACATGTCTGGAATAATCTGTCAGGCCACTTCTGGTATTGCATCATCACATGTTAGTAAAGAAAGATCTAACATTACCACCGCAGAACTATTTATGAATAAGCTAAGAACATCCAATAAAACAACTGCATGTATCTATGTGTGCATAAACATGTATGCATTTGTGCCTTTGTCCCTGTTCTTAAGGAGGGAACACCCTGTTCCTCCAAGGGCATATGAAGACTGCCTCTTGTGGGATCAAATGTGGTAGCATAGCAAGAGTCTCCACCCACCCAAGACCCCATGGTCACAAACTTGGATCGGCGCCTGTTCCTTCACCCAGATCCCCTTGCACAAGTCATGGCCTCCAGCCGACCAGGTGGTCTCCCATTTATGGAGCGCTATGTATCCACAGAGCCCTTAAGGTGATCTGTGTGTGTGTGTGTGTGTGTGTGTGTGTGTGTGTGTGTGTGTGTGT
>JABFEA020000110.1:6228614-6244594 GCA_019775915.2 Cyphomyrus plagiostoma | reverse complement strand
TTTTTTTTTTTTCTGTTGCTTTGGGTTGTGTTTGTTGGTTGGGTTGGTTTGGGGTGTTTGTTTTGGTGTGGGGGTGGGGGGGGGGGGGGGGGGGGGGGGGGGGCGCCCCCCCTTAATTAATCATGTTTATTTGACTTGTGCCAGTGACGCACTACAGACTGGCTTTCATATTAATAGCTGTCTAACAGTGACGGGAGATAGACTGGACAGATGAATGCCTGGTAATGGTTATCGTGTGTGGATGTGGTTTTATAATATGCACACATATGTGCACGCGCGCACATATTTACTCAAAGCTAAAGACCCGAAACCACAATCCAGCTTTGCTGTTGTCAGTCATCATTGGTAGATGACCTGAATTCTTGTCATGGTAACATTTGTGTCAGCGGTTCGGCCGTTCTGTGGATCGCAGGACAGTCCATGTTCTAGAATTTCAAGACCTTTTTGAATTTCATTGTACTCTATATCACCAGTCCCCGCTGCCAGGTTTTCCTTTATGTGATTCCCCTTGCAACTGGTCCAGTTCCACATGTATGAGCTTGTGGGCTGTCATCGGAGTCGACTATAACTTTCCACATTCATTAAGTGACCACTCCGATTGAATTGTGTTTAGCTTTGACAGAAAATAAAATGATTGAATGAGGCGTAGACCTTAATGATTCAAAAAGAGAGCAAGGTCCGTATCTAATTTCTGGGAAAAACTACTGTGCCCAAATTACTGAGTTAAACATCTTAAAGTCTCAGTTTTTGTGTTTTGTGTGAGCTGTATACCAGTTAAACATACCTCTACCACTTTCACAAATGATCACAAATGCTTCACAACCTTCTATCTTTGACAGAGATGGAAGGTCCCCCTTAAATTCTCCATTTTCACTGTACTGCTGACATTCCTCTTGGCAGCAGCAAATTCCTCTAAAACCCATTCAAATGAATGACACGCTGGTCGACTGCATGATCTGCTGCTCGACTTGAGGTCAGCAGGAATCTCTCAGCCTAGTATGACCATCAGAAGACTCACTTTGGGCAGAGCAGCAAATTGAATCCTGTGACACTGCGATGTTAAGATAGAATACTGACGTCTCTGACGTGATGAGAATGCAGATGGGTTTCACAAAAAAACAGAGGGTGGGGGTGAAGTGAAAGCCAACCATTCTGCTGCCAGCAAAAGAACAAGACACACAAGTAAGCATGATGGCTGTAGAAAGCAGCAGGCTATACACAGGCCTGTGTGTGGGTCCCTTTGTGTGTCTAACAGAACATGTAACTCATGTTATATAGTAACTGGCAGGAGGAATGAACAAATCTGTTTGTCACTTATGTTAAATTGAGTATGATTGTTGTGTGTGTGTGTGTGTGTGTGTGTGTGTTTAAGTTCATTGCGATGGATTGGAATCTTGTCCAGGGTGTCACAGCCTTGTGCCCAGTGACACCTGGGGTGGGCTCCATGCTCCCTGGTGACCTTGTCCAAATGGTTGGAGAAATACCAGCATCTCTGCATGTGCCCCTTTGCTACTCTCTTCTTAAGCATTTGGAGATTCAATAAAATCAGCCCATCGAATGATTCATTGTTGTTGTTAACCCTGAATGTGATGAAAAATGATCAATGCTTCTTTCTCCAGACTGACTTGGGGGAATGTTATGTTTTTTTCCCCACTGTTCCTGACCCCCCGTGTTCTCTGCCTGTTCCTGACCCCCCGTGTTCTCTGCCTGTTCCTGACCGCCCGTGTTCTCTGCCTGTTCCTGACCCCCTGTGGTCTCTGCCTGTTCCTGACCCCCCGTGTTCTCTGCCTGAGTGACCGTTGTTTTGCCCTATTTGCTCTGTTCGTCTTAAGTTGGTATTGGCATGCTTCACTTCCTTTGTCTGCTGTCTGTTGCCACTGAATTATCCTCTTGATCCTTCAACCCCCGTCCATTTGTACTCAAATTCTCCATTGATTTGCATCACTTAACACATTTTTTAATTGGTAACGGGCTACTATCTAAAGGGCCAAGTATTTAATGTTCATATTTGAAAGCAGAAAGTAAATACGAAAGCAATTTGCAATTTTCATACACAAAGCAAATGTATGAATTTTAATAATAATGAAACCTAGAGAGAAGAGAGAATTGTTTATGTGGTAATGAATTCTCAAAATTCTTATATGACTGAACTGACTATATGTGTTTTCAAGTTGTCCATCCGCCCTCTGTATAAGTAGGGGGAATAAAAAGGAATGGGGTCGTTTTGGCAAAAAAAAGGAAAAAAAAACTAATAAAAAAAGATGTTTAAAGAAGCAATCCAATTAACAGAAGCAGGTGCAAAGAGGTCGTGATATTTATTAGCAAAATAATAATAATGAAACCAAGGCAAAAATCTCCCGGGAAACAAACTGAAGAAAACCAAACACAAGTTTAAAACTGCAACCTCACAGCAAGCTGCCACCCCCCACTCTCTCCCTCTGGACCTCACCTTCACCACCTCACCTAACCCGACCCTACCACCTGTCCAGGTGAGCATGGGGTGCGCTGCATAATCATAAAACACCAAATTACATCAAAGCAACCAAAAGAACAAAATAACAAAACAAGCCATAGCAGCTCTGCTTCACCTCAAACTACACTTCTACATTGGATGCATCCTCAGAAATGTTACAGGTTTACTAATTGTGATCTTTTGCATTCCTCCCCCCACCTAGTATAACTCAAGTCAGCAGCCCAGCCTCTCACTGCTAAGATGGCCTAATCCACCAAACCTGTCTCCACTCTCCCTAATGAGCCGCTGACTTCCCTGCTTTCACAACCAACTCACAACACACAACAAAAACCCCCTAAATAAAGAAAATGCAAAACAATTATATTTAAATTAAATAAAATTAAATCTTGTGAAAAGGAAAAAAAACAAAGTAGCCTCTTCACCCAAGTCAAGTGTGTTTTATTGTCATAGCAACCATACCATGGCACGAAATAGCGTTCCCCCAGGACTACCATGCGACATACACACAACAAGTCACAAGGGGACGATATTCGCAGTATTTAAAGTGCAGAGCAGTGTGAAACAGGTGGACTGGATACTAGGGTTTATGTACATCATCAATAATAAATAATGCAGCAGCATAAATATAGTTTCAGTTGACTGACACATAGTAAATAATAATAAGGTAAAGTGACCTGTTCTAGGTGTGTGTGTGGGGGGTGATTCTTAGGAATGGGTAGGTGATAAGGAGAGCCAGCTGGCTGTTGAGTTTCCTGACAGCCTCAGGGAAGAACCTTTTGCCAAACTGAACCCAGAAGAACTGGCTGGGATGATCCTGCACCTTCTGCCCAACAGGAACAGGACGTAAGAAAAGCTGTCATATGTCAGAGGCTCCAAGGAATGAAACTGGGAGTTGAGGAGAACGGAAACTTTTTTTTTGTTTCCCTTTTTGCTTCATGCCTAAGGATAGTTACATACTACTTAGAGTTATTTTGTGCTCTTTTGTGCAATTGGACGTTTCCAGCTCAGTTATGCTGAACTGCTAGAGAGGTCTTAAAGCTTGCATGTTTTTTCTATTGTGCTTTATTCAGGGATATGGTTCTGTTGTTGGTGTCCCGCTGTGTGCATTAACGTTTTGTTAACCCTTAACTGTGTGGGCATCTCGCTAGTCCCACATGTGGAGTAGTGCAGTCTGGCAGCTGCGATGGATTAGAAATGTAATGTTTTGTTAGCTATGGTGCTGGAAAGTTGGCAGATAAGAGGTTTTTCCATGTTCCCGCCTCTTCAGCTTTCTAGTTAAGACCCTCATCCAGCCAGTCACCTGAGTGGTTGCTGGGAAATGGGAAAAGTTACTGCCTCTGCTTTTCCTGCTAAGGAGTCCTGAAAGGAAAAGTTATGTAAGAAAGGCTGGGGATTTGGGATAAACATCCACCTATCCATCCATCTTCCAACTGCTTATACTGGTTAGGATTACGGTATATACTCTGGACAGGATGGAGTAAAAATCCTAACATTCTAATCATTTTTAGAATTTAGAATATCTAACATGCACAATGAAACTGTGTGCTTTCCGACAATGCATCATGTTATAAAAGATATATACAATTAAAATAAAAAATAAAATAAAAAATAATAATGTATAGAATTTAGCTGTAAAGTGTCAAGCTGTCAGTCAGTTTTTTGGGGGGTGGGGTTGGTAGATGGGTGCACACATACGGAATGCTCCAGTAGGTGTTGAAGGGTGACTGTCTTTCAGTTTGTTGTGTCTTGCCTGGTTAAGACGACTGATGGCTTTGGGGTAGAAGCCACTTCTCAGTCTGGGAGTCCAGGAGTCAGTCGTCCTGTAGCATATCTTAACAGTGATTAGCTTATGTGCAGATCGCTCTCTATTCCTGTAAATACTGTTATTGGTTATTTTGGTGTGTGGTCTCTTTTATGTTGTTCTGTGCGGGCAAGTTATTGTTCACTCCTGGCAACCGTGTCGATGGCATTTCTCCAGAACGTCTTTTGTAGAAGTTTTTTTTTTTGGTTCCCAAAGGCATGTTATTGTGATGATTGAGTCCAATGATCTAATCGCTGATTATTCTTTTATTTACCTTCAACTTATCCAGACATTTTGGTCTTGTGGTTTATCTTCTAACATGCCCAAAATAAGATCATTTTAGTCCAGTCATTTGTACTAAAGATGAAAGTTCAGATTGTAATAAGAATCGACTAGATTGTTTACCTTGTGGTGCAGGGTATTCTTCAAAGTAACTGCCAGTATTAAAGTTCAAAGATGTCAGTATTCTTCTTGTCCTGCTGCTTTATTAACCATTAAATTCATAGTCACAAAATGTCATATGTTCTGTGTTCTTAGAGATGCATCATTACTTGGTTAATAAGTTGCTAAGACCATTATCTCATCTCTGATATTTGTGATAATTTACAATATATATCTCCTGGATCCTTTTCTTTTCAGGGGTCATTCTAGGGTATTTTAAATTGTGGGGCAAAACAGGTGCCATAATTCATACAGTGGGTCCATTCTTATCATCAGCCAATGATATGTTTTTACTCAGTGAGTGACAGGGGAGGGGCACTCCGGGGACCAATCAGGCTTAAGCTAGGTCCAGCTAGGTCCACCTGCCCCTGTCTATGTCCCTGATTGTTGTGGATCATTAATCCCAGGAGGCCAAAGTTGTCTATTAAGGCAATGTCTTTGGCACCAAAGCTCTAAAGGTGGCTGCTATTTCTGGGGTCGTAAGTTTTGTTTCCTACACATTTAACCATATTGCCGTCTTGTCAGCCTGAGAACTTTCCTCATACAGTAAGTGTCGTTACATCTTTTTCATTCTTTGCTGTAAGTGTGCATTCCATCTGGTTCTACTTCGTCTTTGTTCCATTCACATTTATATTTATGAGGCCTTTGTCCAAGGAGATGTTCGAAGGTGACTCAAGGCTGGAACGTCTTTTTAATTTCACGTATTTTCTGAAAACAGGACATTTGCATGTTTATTTTCTTTCAGCTACTATTAATGAATATTATATAATGTTATATAACATGACGTGGGGCGGCATGGTGGTGCAGTGGTTAGCGCTGTTGCCTCACACTGCTGGGTCCCGGGTTTGTGTCTCTGCCTGGGTTGCATGCGTGTGGAGTTTGCATGTTCTCCCCGTGTCATCGTGGGGTTTCCTCCGGGTACTCTGGTTTCCCCCCACAGTCCAAAGATATGCTGAGGCTGATTGGAGTTCCTAAATTGCCTGTAGGTGTGCATGTGTGAGTGGCTTGTGTGTGAGTGTGTCCTGTGATGGGCTGGCCCCCTGTCCAGGGTTGTTCCCTGCCTCGTGCCCGTTGCTTCTGGGATAGGCTCTGGACCCCCCGCGACCCAGTAGGATAAGTGGGTTGGAAAATGGATGGATGGATAACATGATGTATAATAGTCATTGTCTTTTGGTAGCTTTCTGGAATTTGCAGTTCAGTACTCTTAAGAAAATTATGTCTTTCTGGATTTTGATGTCTGTTATTTTCAGTTTTCACTGTATTAACCAGTTTTTTTCATTTTTTTCCACTCATTTTGAGCAGTTTCTTTCCCGGTTCTGTGCATATGACTTCTCTGAATTCTGTTGAATCTTACCCTGGCGCTGTATCAAGGAGGACCAGCATCTCCAATGGCTTTCTGATCTTTTCCATGAAGGCACCAGATAAATTCTCTAGCTCATTTCTTGGAAGTCAGCTGGCCTTGCTGTTCCTTTTCAGATTCGCTTTGACTGTTTCCACATAAATAGTTTGCAATCCGTTGCATGATATGCTTCAGGCCATGTCTTTGGCCTGTCAATTGAACGTTTTCATTTTTCATCACTGAGAATAGCCAGCTGAGGTCTGTGAACTCTATCTAGTAATGTCAAAGTGTAAAAGTGGTGCTTTGATAGCATGAAGAATATATTAGCAATGATGTGTTTGTTGGATTCACAGAAGCTGATTAGTCACACTCC
Organism: Cyphomyrus plagiostoma; assembly: GCA_019775915.2. Lineage (NCBI taxonomy): Eukaryota > Metazoa > Chordata > Actinopteri > Osteoglossiformes > Mormyridae > Cyphomyrus > Cyphomyrus plagiostoma. The sequence goes on along the minus strand of JABFEA020000110.1, from coordinate 6,238,167 downwards.
CCTTTTGTGTTTGGCCAACTCTAATTCCCGCTTCTCATTTCCGAATTTGGCTGTCCACTGTCTCATCACCTGCAATACATCTTGATTGCATATTTTCTCTGTAGTCATAAAACCCTTTTCTTCTTCGAACAACATCAGGTAATGAGCAGCATTCCAGTGTAACTGTACTCATGCAAATGGCACATAATAAAGGATCATTTAATTTCATTTTCAGCTGTTTGAATATGAGCCTGTACATTATAACTTCTATGTTGAAGAGATGTCCAGAAAATCAGATCGATACTACTTTGTCATTGATGGAAGAGTATACAGTTACAGTCATTCTGGTATCTTTCCTGACTATGAAAGTATTTTTCATTGTCTATTTCCCAAATAGTATATGGCCCGTTTACCTGACTGAGAGCGTCACGATCTGATTCATTTAAGTTCACCGATGCTTAAGATGTTGACCTATAAATAATCCATTTTTATCTTTTCCATACCCAGCTTTCCATGGTGGGTGCTACGTATATTTGATGTTCCCATAGCAATCCCATTTTTGCAGCTTTAGATTTCCTTTTCCGGTATGGAAATGTCAGCGGTTGGACATTCAATAGGCTTTCATCCAACCACATCATAAACCTCGACATACTTCACGTACCACCAAGAATGCTTGGCCCTTCCACTGCAACATGTCCAGCGCTCTCTCTCCTGGCACTATGTCCCTGGTCATGCTCATGTCTGGCTCTAATGTTTTCCTGGTAAGGTTTTCCATACCATCCACCACACAGTTCAAAATAGTGTCTGTTATTTGACCCACTTCACCTTGATGAAGCTGAACTCTGCAGGCAAAATAGTTTCGCTGACACTGTTATGAGCAAATGTGCAAGATATCAGTGCACGGATAATCCTCGTGCATTTAATTTGTGTGATCTGAAGTGACACTGTTTACTATGCACATGAAACACAATCAACAATAAGAAATTCTTAAGGCTGTTAACAGTTTATAATCATTAATTATTTCTTATTTTTCTTATGTGAATGGATGATTTGCAAATCAAAGTTTTCCTTACAGTCTTGTCTTACTTTAATAGTTAACGAATTCTGATATAAATATCATATGCAGTTACAACTATAATTTCAGTTGAGTCACTGCTACTCCGCTCTGCAGCTGTTAATAATGCATGTTGACACATCATCAGCCATGGAATCCCATCAGCTCATTTGGAGGCTTTCCCTTCTAAACCTTCTTCTGGTCCTGTCCCCCCCTGACCCCCCCCCCCCCCGGCTTTTTTCTCTCTAGCAGGGATGGGCTTGCACCACCACCCATTCCAGTCCCATCTACTTTCTCCCCGTGTTTAATTTTCAGCGGGAGGGACACAGAGGTGTGTCTGTGAGGGGGGGGGGGGACATGACGTACCATGCAGCTGCACCAACGCAGGGGACACACCCTAGGGGGTGCACATGAGCGCCTTTTGAGTCAATGATCTGGCTTCTCCTGTGACATGCTGGGCTGGCGGCTTGCAGACCCGCACAAGGCCCCGCAGACATATAACCCTGCTCCCTCGTGCCTTGGCTGATTCATGTCCCTGCATATCAGCTTGGCTCAGAATGCAGCCTGTTTCCCTGTTTTTTGTACAGGCTGGGCTGGGGTCACTTTCACCAAATCACTCTGATAGCACTGAACAGTATTATAGTCACCCAAACAGGTTCATGTATTTCTCATAAACCAGTGGTATTCAATATCATGCATGCTTACTTTAGTTTATATTGCCAATCGCTTAATCATACACATTTAAAGATATAATGAATTTCCCGCCGGGACCAATGAAATATATCCTATATTTTTTTATGTCTGGTGGCTCAGCAGGTTAGAATGCTGTGCTGTGATTGGATGGTTGCTGGTAGCTGATAGGCCGATTTCACTGCTGGGCCCTTGAGCAAGGCTGTGTTCACTCAGTTTCTCCAGGGACTGCCTGGCCCTGCTTTTTAAAAATGTATGTAACTTTGCATAAAAGCATTTGCCAAACTATAATGAAATTTAAGTATCTAATAATGTAGTTTTTGTGTTCTGTCTTGAAGAGCAGCTTAATAAATTGTCTGCTTTCACCCAGTGCATCTAACGCTTCGTTACCCTCCTTTGCTTTCAAAGTCAAATATTTTGTTCTGTTCTTATGTCTGGTGCAATTTTTTTGCTGTTGTACATCATCACACTGGGGGCTGCAGAGGATGCGTTTTGTTATTCAGCATGCAAGGCTGGGCAAGTTTTTTTTATCGGCCCCAAAATATCATTCTGAGTTAGCGTCACATGACACAAAGGGTGACGGGGTGAGAAGGGGTAAGTTGGGAGTGTGTTTGGGGTATGGTTTTACGCTGTTAAAAGAACCTGGAGCTCGGCTGTGGATGCTCGTTCAGGATGCTTCTGCATCTGGATCAGTATTTCCCAATCCGGTCCATGGGGACCCTCCAGGAGCAATAATGTGGACAGTCGGGCAGGAGGCTCGGACGGAGCAAAAATGTGGACGGTCCATGGGTCCCCGAGGACTGGGTTGTGAAACACTGCTCTAAATACCTTCAATTGTGATCCAGTCAGTAGAGGATAAAGCCAGCTGACTGCAGCACAGCTACGCCATTACATCCATTTCGAGTTGATGTCACCTCCCATAAGTTATGCAGCCCAGCTGCAGAAGATTATGATCTAAGTGGAAGATGTTTGTATTGCAGTCCTGTGCTGCTTGCATATAATCTGACCTTGCACGTGTTGTAAGTGTGTGGGTTTACATTTCGAATAACACGCAGAAAGGCAGACAGAGACACCAGAAAAACATTTCCATTCATACAAAATGTGTTTATTTCTCAGCTTCCATTTCTGTTCTGAACATAAATCAAGTGAAATGTGTCATGCTCTTAGAATCCAAAGTTAGTTGTGGAATGTAAAAACAAGAACAGGCATTTCTGTAGGTTAAAATGTTAGCGATTCGCATCATTTCCGGTCATGTATCCAAAAATGTTCACAATCTTTAGACCACTGGGTTTAAAATAGCATGCGAGCGAGCTTTGAACTTTGCTGGACATATTCTCCTAAGAATTATCTTGTCGATTTAAAACATCTCAGAATATGCATGTTTTTGAACTTAAGAATCTCAATATCACACAATCAAGGCAAATGCCTCTAAATGAAATTAAATGAAGCAAATACTGACTGAGGTTTCACAATATAATATAAATGAGTTTTTTAACATATGTAGAAATAGAGAAATGGAAAGTGTTTGTATGTGTTGCAATGCTTCATTTAATAAAGCCAAAATAAACCTGCCTCAGGAAAGATTAACATTTAAAAGTTTTGATCAAAGACATGCATTCACATAAATGGAATGGATCCTGGGAACTTCAGTGCAGGGTGATTTTAAAGTCATTTTGGTAACTGAATTCCTGACATAAGGGAAATGATGACACATTAAGTCTTTAAAATGCCAAGAAGAAAACATATCTACTGAAAAATGTCCATCGGAAATATTTAGTTAGTATTTGGGCTAACTTTCTTGTTTTATAGGGTTAAAGTATATTTATTTATGGGTTAAAGTATATTTACACTGTTACACCCCCTTTTCAAACCAATAGGACTAGAAAAAAGTCATTTTCACTGACTTAGAAAAACTCCACACTATGAAAAAATCAGTCAAACATTCTTTTAGCCTTTACTGGGATGTGGATCGCTTCAGGAGAGGCTTAGTCTAGAACACAGGGCCAGAGAGATGGTACAATAACAAAGCCTGGATATACATAATTTTAGTGACAATTCACAAATAAAATATTAAAGCTTTGCTGAGTGTGTTCAGAAACAGCTCACTTTTCTCTCATTTTTTATACATCTGTATGGTCAGAGGGACATACAGATGTTCAGTAGTTAGTCATAAAAAACACTACAACACCAATCAAAAAAAAAATACTGAAATTGCAAATACAGTTACACAGAAAACATTTAAATGATATATACTGACAAAAAAGGCTTGATTACTAACAGAGGCCAAAGGTCTCCCAGGCTGGTCATGTGCCTTTTGGAGTCTCAGCAGTGGCTGATGAATTTTCTGCTGACCAATGACAGATCACCTTACTGTTTGGGAGACTTAATTAGTACACCCTGAAATCCTATTGGCTGATTTTGCGGTAATGAAAGGTAGATTTACTGTTGCTTCAGATGTGAGAAAGTTAGCAACAGAAGGAGGTCAGGTCTTCCCCTTCCTGACCAGTTCCTCTTGCTGACATCCCTTGTCACTACGTTGTCATTCAATTTTATAACAGAGATATTTCAATACTATTTAAACATACATATGTACATAGCAGAGAAACAAAGAACTTGATACATTTATCTTGCTATAGTATCAACGGCTCCTTGCGGGTTAAGAAAATGGCCAGTCATAGCGACTGATTTATGACTGAGTCTGACCCTAAAAATTGCAGATGGCCTGTTTTTAATCTGCAGTGGCAGTTCTTTGAAAACACACTGATAAGCACAAGGTCCCCTCAGGTGTCGAATGGCACAGAGGTTTGATGAGAGTGACCCTATTTCGGTATCGGCTTCTGGGAGGTCTCACAATTCAACTTACTAAATGGTTCCAGTACTTTTAGGTCCGTGAATATCCTTGGGGAGGGCAGTCAGGGGAGGTTTCTTCACATTATGTATGGCAAAATCATCATCATTATCATCATCCATTTTTACTATCTTCACCATTACTTTTAAGGACTGGGGAGTTATCATCTTGATTATATGGTGAGACATTATGGGGAAAGAAAAATATCTCTCTCTATTCTCCAGTGCCCACAAAGCAGGTCAAGTACGTCTGAGTAAGGGTGTGGGGTGGGGGGTGATCTGGTGCTATGGTCGAACGTGGGGGGGGCTCACAGCTCTGTGTCGGCCACGGCACTCTTTGCCGTGGAGTGACCGTTGGTGGTGGCAGGGGCTGGCTGGTTTTTGCCACCATCTGGGGATTCCCCATTGACGGTGGGCTTCTCCTGGGCCTCTGACGGGTTGAGGGGTGTCACCGATACTGACTGGCACTCATTGTCCTCGTGTGTCTGACAGGGCTCCTCAGCCTGTTGAGGAAAAAGTGACTGATTTTGTGATCTGTGGCTCGACATCCTAAGCATTCCATCAGCGTTTACACTTTTATTGCGTGTCGACGTTGTCACTCCTTGTTTTTTTCTGCACTTGTCCTGTCTGTCTCTGCACTTCATGTAGCACAACAGCCTGGGGAGCATTATTTCGTGTCACTATATGCAGTGTACTGAATATGGTTGGTGTGACAATAGTCCCACTTGACTTGACATGACTTGCTGTGATTCTCTGCCTCATTTGTCTTCAGTGACTTATGCCATGGTTTGGGATTCATGAGTCTCTGAGGCAAAGATCCTTCTTAACAGCATTTTAGTCACTGCATGCTTTTCAGTAAATGCACCCAGCATCCAGGGCTCAAGTCCTGCATGGATCCTTCCCACGATCAAGGTCAACTTGGTGTGGACTCCAATACTTATCTGCTGTACTGAAGGCTCTGACCAGACACAGCTACTTAAAGGGGTTTTGCCAATGACATAATCAATGCCACACTTAAACAGCAGCAGAGCTTGGGAAACAAAAAATAATCTGGTTCCATGAGTCTATTTTTGAAGGACCTATTTAAAAATATATGTACTGGCATCAGAACTGCTTCTCTCTTGTTTGTATTCACACTTGTGATAGACCATATATTAAAGAAGTTCAAAGCATTCTGTATAGTGCCTTAAACTCCTCCCACTAGCCAGGCTCTGGCCCCGCCCCCAAGTACTCCCAGTACGGCTCCAAGAACTATTTATGCAGAGCTCACCAGTCTCTTTCCCTTGGCTCTGCCGATGCAGAAACCCTTCAGGTAATAGCCGGCGATGAGCAGGGCGGCCAGTAGCAGGCCAACCAGCAGCAGTGACACCAGCACCGTGGGTGATGTCTTTCCCCAGAGGGCCTTGGCCTCCACCAGATTCAGCTGTGAAGGGCGGGACACAGGGGCAAAGATGGGGGAGGTGAGTCCAGGCAAGCTAACGGCTGAGTGAGGCTTCATATTTTCACTTCTCCAGTATTCAAGGTCAAGCAAGGCCACACGGAGACATGGCTGAATTCCACCCCCCAATCCACAGCTACCATCATCTACACTTACCCACTCATGCCCCCCCCACAAGTGTCTAGGCCCTTGAAAGTCTTTTACTTTCTCCCCTCTTATGGGCGGCCCCAAGGTCAGAGTAGCCACATGTAATCGGCTCTGTTTATGTTAAGTAAGGGATAATGTACAGGCAGCCGGTAGTTATCACAGAAATAAGCCCCGACAGTGTGATCAGGATGTCAGGAATGTCAGTGTCACATTTGCATACAGGTCACACCCTGGTTTATTGTGGTCTACAGTGGGGTCTTTAGAATAGTGGAAAAACTGCTGTGAAGTGTCCACCTAAGAGATATTGATATTCAGCAGGATATTTATGCTAACAGTTCTCAGGTTCTTCCTCTGGATATTGTAGGCCCCTGTTAGCCACAGCTACTGACAATGTACCATACGGGCAGGATATGTGTTAGGGGGTAGGTAGGGGATTGATGCCCCAAGTGTTATATATTATAATGCATATACCAGTATTTTGGGCTTCCTGGGTTCATGTAATTATTGTTGTTGGCACTGGGGTTTGTGGGTAAGTGAGTCCGGAGAAGAACTACATGAGTGATACTGTATATCTGCTCTTTTTCTCCAGTAAAACAATGGTCATTTAATACATAATTTTCTCCCTCTGTCTTGCTTCACTTGGTGTCCTATTAGACTGTAGACTATGTTATTGAAAGTCCCTGTTTGGGAGGATTTTAACACCTGGTGTTTGGTACCAGGAGAAGTACTAGCAGAAGGACAAGGACACAGCTTAATACTGGAGGCTGACTGATGGCATTAGCACCTCCCCCACCTCCCACCTCCACCAAGAGGCCTACATGATACCCCAAGAGCCCTTTAAAGCAGAGCTAAGATGACTTTTGAGAAGGTCATGTTCATGCGGTTACATCAGGAAGGACTGCTGCCCAGGGTGGTGGCTAAGTCAGATGGTCGCCACCCTGGTGGGGCTGGGGTGTTACTCGCTTATTTGACAACAGATGCAATGTGTCTGAAAGTGTGGATGTGTGGGACACAAAGCGATCAGCTGAGACTGTACATAACATTGATGGAACTGTGTCCCTGTTAGTGTTTCACATATCTGAGTTGGTTGTTTAAAAACATGCATACCTGATTTTTAATGTTTTCAGAACTGAATTTCTCAGCCATGCCTACTGGATCAGCTGTAAAGAAAAAGGAAAACTGCTGAAAAATACTGCTCGTAAACTATTCCGAAAAATGCAGATTCACCGTGTGATGTGTACTCTCTCACAGTATTTTTCAGGTAAAATCCAGCATAACAAAAGACAAACAGATATTCCATAGCTATGTATTGACTACATGAAAAGAAAGGTAATTAAAGGACTGGTAGAATCATACACACCTTCGACGTGTTTGCCTCCGGCAATAACTATGTTATCTTCCTGGAATATGTTAAATTTGCAGCTGTCGCACAGTTCTGCTCCGATTTTGTTGAGTATGTCTTTGAGCTCGTCCTGCAGAATTGAAGATGGAGAACCTGTTATGAAGACCAAGTTTCACACTGTGCTATTTGGTACATCACTGAGCTCAAGCGTGTAGATTTGGGTGTCAAGTTAGGGACCATGTTCTCACCAGTATTGTGGGAGTAACATGCATGTTTTTAGGGGGGCTGGGGGTTTGGGGCCGATTTGGTACCACCAACCCTGATACGAAACCTACGCACTTGACCGTGCAGCAAGTTGTCTGGATAAAGTGGACTGTACAGAATGTTCTTTTGGACCTTCCTTGTAAGCACAGATGACTTTACAGGGCTGTCGGGAGCCTTGGCCATTGATGTGGATGTTTTTATGGGCCTTCTGGGGTGCGGCTCTGAGCATGTGTTGGGACGGCACCTCCAGGGTGGATCTCTGTAAGCGGCCATTGTGCATCCCAGCGCCACACGGAACGTGAGGCCGGCACACGTGACAGAATGGCCTCACACTTATGGATTCAATCAGGCAGTGCACTGTGTCCGCATTTCTCTGCATCATGCCTTCATGGTGCATTCATGCTGACACTGAGGTTTAAAAACATAACAAACAAAAACTTTTTTTGTTTTTTGCAAAAATAGTATTTTTTTACATCCAGTGCTTGGATGTCCAGGATTCCCCACCCCACCCCTGACCCATAAGAAAAATTAACAAAACATCCCCGTAGAAAAAAATACCACCCCAATAATCTATTCTGTTTACTTTCACTCACATTAATGTAAATGTATCGACTATATCAGGGATTCTCAACTGGCGGACTTCGGTTCACATCTGGTCACAATTTCATCTGGACATGGGTTCAAAATGTCACCTTGGGAACCCCAATTATATAATTTTACAATTTCATGTATTCAGAGGTCCTTGTAAAGATCTGCCAGGGTATCTCTGACCCTACACCGCTCCTGCCCCACCATCCTTTTACAATTTGACACTGGGTACATTAACTAAGAAAAGTGCTTCATCGTGAATGATTTTTCCACCTTTCCTGTTCTGTGGATACGTCTTATGTAATTTATCTTCACAGACCTGTAGAAGGGAGTCAGCACTGATCCCTCTGATGTCTGCAAAATGTGCCATTAACCCAAGAAACCTTCACCCCATCCTGGCAAACGTTCGTATGTGGTGACCAAAACAAGAACAAAGAACGGTAACCTCGTCACGCTGCTCGACACGCCTGGTGAGCTTTTGGGACCGCGGTTGACAGACTGGGTGTCAGGCCGGGGAACACAAATTCCTAGAGGGAGATGATGTCATGTATCCGTCATGCTGTATAGCCCTGCAGAAGTTGCGTGTACCATGTGTAACACACACGCAGAGTGAATGACCACTTAACAGATTGATGAATGGATTAAGGGACCAATCGCACAGCCCCAGCCTGTGAGGCAACTTTGAAAGGTTTAATCATCTCAATAATCATTGCTTAATTACTTTATATATCCAAGTATAATCACAACTTGGCTTGATATATTTTGATAATTATCGTATTACACTTAAGCATTTGGAAGAGGACTAAAGCTTGAAGATGAAGAAGTATGACGTTATTGTATGCGACGCAGCCACATATACACAGGTAGAGACTATATATGCAAGTGTTTGTTTATGTCTGCCTGTGTCTGTATCTGTATATGCCTGTATGTCTGTCTGTTGTCTGTGTCATTTCTTGGGGTTGGGTAGATGGATTTGTCTCTCTGTGTGTTTTGTTTGTGTACATCAGCAGAGGTCTTTGTTTCTGCATATTTCTATACACATCTACCTGTCTGCCTCTGCATGGCTGTGTGTGGACAGGAATTACTGCGCTTATGGTAGCAATTTTCTAGAAAAGGTGTTTTTAAGGCGAACCTGGGTGCCAGAGGTGTGAAGCAACAGTGCCAACCACTGCACCCCCTGGATGGCACCCCCAATGATGTAAGA
>JABFEA020000110.1:6214193-6226224 GCA_019775915.2 Cyphomyrus plagiostoma | reverse complement strand
TATATATATATATATATCTGGAAAAACATCCCCGGAACCACCTCAATGCAACTGGCTTAGAGGAGACAGTAGGGTCAACCAGTCACAGGAGCAATTCCTCTGGTTAAGGGCCATGTCCCAAAAGATGGGGTCACTCTGTCGAACCAGGGATTTGAACTGGCAACCATCTGAATTTTTTCTTATTTTTTTTTGCCAGTGCTTAATTCCATATGACATTTTATACTTCTGATGTCTTTCTAATTGTAATAAATATAGAGAATAGTACAAATAAACTTTTCTATGGGTATGTGTGTCCAAATTTTTGACTGGTACTAAATATATACACGCAAACACACTTAAACCCAGTTTAAGTATTCATTTAACCCTCACCCATATATTCATTTGTGTAGTTGTGTATAGTATTGTGCAAAAGTCTTCAGCAGCCAATGGAAATTATGTTTAAATTATGCTTTTGTTGGTGTAAAACTATAATTTTATGTCTGTTGAAGTGTTACCCCAGTATTTGCTGTTGCTATCCAATAAATTGATATTTTTATTTAACTCAACCCCTAACAGACCTTGTTTTGGTAAGCAACATAAAGTTAATTCATTAATTATATTTTAATTGTATTACTGTTTGTATATATACTGATGTTCATTCTGAAGTCATACTGTGTTTTTTTCCCTGAGTAACTACACATTAACTGCTCAGAAACACAGCTTTAAACGTTTCCTCAGGCAGCCTGAGCTATTTGCACAGCGTGGGACATACATGTGTATGTAGCTCCCACGCGCTGGGGTTTATTTTGCTATCCTTACTTGCGACAGTGGGCGCCACAGCAGTGCTGGCTGGCGACATAGGCGCAGATAATGTTGAAACATGTGAGCTACCCAAGGGAGCAGAAGGTGTCGGTGAGGAGGTGTCACCGATAACTCCATCTGTAGGGGAAACAAATGAAAAGTATGAAACAGGAGGTTTCAAGAATACCTCTAGATCGGTATTTCACACCTATAACGTTTTTGATTCTTTGGTTGAAGAGTACTAGGAGCTGAGAGGAAGCAAAAATGTGGACTGACTGCAGGCTCCTGTGGACAGAGTTGAGAAACACTGATGTAGAGCATATGAAGTCTCTTTGGTTTCACTGGTGATGCCATATTGTTTGAACCTGGTGGATGCTTAACATCCCATCACGGTGACACCATGTGGCTGGCTGACATCAGTGACCCATTTGCTACCCATAATCCCCCGTTGTTAATTTAACCCAACTTGCACACCGTCATTAAGAAGCTGAACCTTGAGGCTCCTTCCTTCAAATTGGAGCTAGGGCACAGTGTGGGGAGCTGAGTATTACAAAAAGCATCCGTTACATTCTGCCCGCCTGGGATGAGTGTGCCGGCACCAGGTTTGTGTCCTAGTGAAAGGACATCTGCTACCATGTTAGTGTGGGCTCACTCCATGGCCTTCAAATTGCACACTTTTGGGTGCCAGTTGCACCCAGATTTTCTACGAGGGCCTCACGTGTTTGGTCTCCAATGCCAATCGCAGCAGTGGTTCACATCGATGTCCAGGCATGCGGGTCATGCCAGGTCACATTCTGCACCCCATGCTGTTCACAGGCTGGTGATTATTACACCTGAATGGCAGCCTGTCCGGACACCCCCACCTTCTCACACTGCAGAACTGTCACCGGCTTACTGCGGTGACAAATTTATGACTGATAATTGCGGCTCACGCTCATTAATATGGAGGTAGAGGGCTCCTCGGGCGCAGGCTAATTGGTTGGGAATTTCTGCATTTCGGTGCCGTTTGATTAGCTATGACTGGAGCGAGGGGGTGCAATCCTGGATCATGCTGTACAGCCATGGGCTCGCCTCTATCTGCAACTGAGCATGACTGTTTGCTGAAGAATTGTGAGTAATTAAATGCCTCAGTGTGGAATAAGGGCGTCCTTAGGCTTAAATAAATAAACATAGATAAACATCAGCGTGCCATTGCCGACCCCTTGATGCTCCCAAGTGCCCTTTGGGGGGGCTTCCTTTGTAAAATAAGAATGTTTTTTTAGTCCACCCATGTGTTCCTGTAGAAGGAGTATTAGTTGCTTTCTAGAGTTACAGGAAATGCCAGATTATGCTTTTGTGTGTCCCTCAAATTGCCCGTGGTTTGTTGTCCTGTAGAAATAAGAGGAGCTGTTTTAATAACTTTTTAAGGGGTGGTTGAGTCAATTTGGCATTATCCTCTTGAGAAGAGCCAAGCTATGAGGCTCAGTAAATGATTTTTTTGAGTCATAGAGTACGGCAGACCACCACCGTTTTGCCAACCTCCCAATCTGTGTGTGCACATAATTCCGAAGTTTATCGCTTCCTGATTTCGCATTTATTCCTGTCCTGGGATCGGGAATGTAGACGAATGTTCTCTCGGGGAGGTCTGAGGTCAGCACCGCACTTCCCAAGGGCCGTGCCTTTTTACACGTGTCGCACAAGGCTGACTCTCACGCCACACTTTTCGGGCCTAGCGGAGGGCAGCTTGAAGAAGGCCCCAGGGAAGGCCGCGCCACAGCAAAGGGGCTTGTCGGAAAGCCAATCCCTTGAGGAGATTTTTAGTCAGGTAGGTAGAATGCCATGTAGTTACTGTGTAAATATAGTATGTTGTGTATACAATGGGTACATATTCATGTCTAGGGGGACGCTATGAGCCAGGACAGGGTTTGTAAACTACCATCTCAATTAAATGTGCTGGAAGTCGTGCTGGAACTAATGGCTGCCTACTTTTCCTAGCGTGAGTGCCGTCACTCTGGGACATGTAAACGAAATGGCTGTTTGTGCCAGGGCGCGTGTTGCGATGGCCTGATCTGGACATAAATCTAATTATCCTGGTAGCTAACTGCTATCCATTGTGGGGGATGGGGTGGAGGGGGTGGTTATTAAAGCAATAGTGACAAACAAGAATGTACAGCTCATCTACAAGTCCTGGGAAAAGAGCTTTGCTTTGCATGACCTGCCATCTCTTTCAATCTCTCTCTTTCACACACAGGATTTTCGCTCCTCTTAGGTATTTATACATTACTGCAGGTCTAATTAAGAAATACCCCCCTAGATTCCCATTGAGAAGACAGTTATGGGCTTGTTTCACCAGTAGCGGTCTAGGGGAGCAAAAATGAACGATTTGTAGCTGAATCCTTTTGGACCCGGCTGTGACCTCCAGCAACAGATGTAGTCATATTAATAATCGTCCCACGACTGCTAGAAACCACGCCATAAAAAAGGCAGGCAGCGACTCAGACCGCCATCTGCCCCGTGCCAGGATGACAGTGGCCTTGTGCGTTTCACTGCTGTTGGAACGCCGACCTCCGGATTAATTGCCAACCGGCCCCCTGCTTTTCCATTGCCTCCTGTATCCCCCTGCTTGTCTGTCTGAGGTATGACATCGTAACTGCCAACAGAGTTATAATAAAGGAGGCTTGTTAACATTGTAGCCTTGTGCCCAAGGAAGGTTCTTATGGAGAAGCACGGGAAGGAGTCTGGGCCTTTTAGCTGAACTACAGCAGAGAAAATGCAGTTTTAGTGAAATACTGCTAATTTCCGGGATGGATGGGGGACTGAATCTCAGGCCCTCTGGGTGTGTGTATGGTCTATGTGTTCTCCCCATATGATCCAGGCTCCTTCCCAAGTCCGAAAGCATGCAGTTAGAAAAACTGGCATCTCCAAATTGCCCACATTGTGTGTTTGGCTGTGTGAGCGTATGTGCCCTGGCACCCCATTGAGTGTGTCTGCCTCGCAGACTGTGCATTCTGGGATAGTCTCCAGTCTCAGTGTAACCCTGACCAGGATCAGTGATTAAGGAAGATGGATTGATGGATGAAGTACCATTGGTTACTTCTGCTGACTGACCCAAAAGTAAGCTGGCACAGTAAAGATACTCCGATGTCCATATGAGGCTCCTGTATGGCAAAGGCTGTCTCTGTATGGCTTCTGGCAGGCAGAGGGTGCCAAAATACAAAGGAGCAGGCCATGACTTTTGGCCAAAGCTGTACTGGAGCACAGCAGATGCACAGTATTGTCCGCTGCCGCCCAGCATGGTGTGACTTGTAGCTAGCGGTTATGCTGCATAACACCAATGAGAATGCCAGAGGTCTGTGAGCGGCATGCTGGGAATGGCCCTGTGATTCCACACGGCTAGCCACCACGGCCTCGGAAGCATCGCAGGCAGTTCGACATTGCCGGACAGCATGTGTGACCGAGTGGTATTTAGGGATCAGCTTGGCACATCTACATGGAACCTAGGGGGAGATTATGGCATCCATTTCGCCTGTCGGAAGGCTAACATATTAGGTATCCCCATGTCTGTGAATAGACAACTCTGACACCCAGAAATATGGCATGGTTTAGTCGGCCAATTGATTGAGCGCTTGTCGTAAGCTTGAGGGTTACAATAGAGGGGCAAACTCAATAAAAATCAATGAGGTTTGCACAATTGTCACGTTAAAAACATCTGTGTGAAGATTCCGAGTGTCAATAGGCAGAAAGCAGCAGGCGTCCTATTGTTTTCTTTGTGCTGTATCCATAGCAATCTGGGTTTCCATAGCAGATCAGATGTTGTGGGCTCCTGGGACAAGTCCTGGACCAGACCCTCCCAAGCCGGTGAAGAAGGTGAGGGAGGTGTGGCTTGGCTAACGTCCGCATGAAACACTGTTTCCCCCGGGCCCCATCTCTCAGGTCTGTCTCTACCCCTTGTGAAACACCACCCCTGGTTTACAGAAAAGGTACCGCACCCGCCAGATCCGCTAGAGGTAGACAAGTATGCGGCCCTCCATCCAGCCCCAGAGAGCCAGTTTCCACGGTGACGTAGCAGCGCTGTTGGGAAGTATTATCTCACTGGACGCCGCTAGAGCCTGGGTAGGCTAGCTGCCAGATTGGTTACCGAGTCGATTGTTTTGTGTGGCATCTTTGTCGAGTGAGGTATATTGGTGTGTGTGACCTCGTTACAGCTCCAGGCCAGTCCAGTCACCCATCACAATCTTTAGAATGAAAAGCCAGAATCAGAATCTGAATTTGAATCAGAATAAACAGACGATAAGTAAATATAAGATTTGTGATAAATACTGGCGTTTGTGCAAATTAAATTGCAATGTGCAATTATAATGTGTAAACCAGTTGTCAGGGGTCTGTGCCGACGCACAAGTAAATATTTCAGTGGTGCGAATGTAGTATTGTAATTTGATTACAAGCAGGAGGAACTGCTGAGAAGTCTGATAGCACTGGGGAAGAGTTTGCCCAGTGTTCTTTGCATAAAGAGCACGTATTCTGGACTACATGTAAAACACAGTCTCATGAGCACCACTTGTTCTCGTTAAGGAAATGCTTTTAAAAAATGAGATCACTTATCTGCAAAAAGACTAATTTAACGTGCATGGGTCAACTCCTGGGTGTGTCGCTTTCCAGAGTGTTATGTAAGGGCCGTGATACAGTGGCTCTGGCTGATCTATGGCGCCCTCTAACCTTCACACTATCGATAGAACGCCGCTGTTGAAACACTAAGGTGGGTTAGCCTGCTGATTATCCTGTCCTCAGGATGACTTTTGCTAACAGGCATCTGTGATCAATTTGCCGAGGGCCACAGCTTGCCATATGCTCTGGTAAATGCGGCCTGAGATTTATTCGCTTGGGTCGGGGGAGCTTGTCCACCTCTTTCCCTGCACGGTGCCTCAACTACAGCTAATTTATCCATTAGTCTGCCGACTTGAGGTTCAAGGTTTTATTCATCACATACACAGTTATACTGGAACAACTTCCAGCAAAATTAAAAATTGGCTTGCTGTGACAGGTGTATAAAAATGATGGTATAGATGAATTGAATTAACATCCCATTCGCTGTGACACCCTGCGGCTAGCTGTCATCAGTTACCCATACGATACCCACAATCCCCGGCTTTTAATTTAACTCAGCTTGTATACTTTCATTAAGAAGCTGACCCTTGAGTTTCTTTGGGTCCTCTTCCTCCAAACCGGATCTACGGCACAGTGTGGGGTGCTGAGTATTAGACGCGGCGGGGTAGTAGGATAAAAACAAAGGGTAAATAGGATACAAAAGGCTAAGTGTGAAAATACTATTCAAAGACGTGTGCAAAATAGTATATGCAAGTATATGCAGCACGCATGATAGGCAGTGTACAAATGGAGCCGTGAGAGACTTAAATAATGAATTAAGAGACAGTGATAAAACAGTGATGGAGGATGTCTGTTTACAGCTCGGATATAACCCTAACGCACCTTCTCACGGTGCTTCCCAGCTCGCCCCCCTCCCTGGCCTGCTTTTCGCTTTCCTGTTTACGCTTCCAGTCTATCTCTCACGCTATCTCCAGAAACACATTTCAGGATGGGAAGAGGGCAGCAAAAACCAACAAGAAAAGCTGGACGATTTAGGAAATGAAGCAGGAAATGGGAACATCTAGCTGAGACGGTGTGCCTTTTTTTTCCTTTACAGAAACCAGTGATGTGTCTGAGTACAGGGAGGGGCTCTCCCAGAATCCAGATGTTGAAATCCTCAGGGATGTTTCCTGCTTTCATTCAGCTGAGTCTAAGCCGCTGACGTCAGCCATGCTGGGTTGAGGAGAGATCAAGTCTGGCCTGGCCCCCTCCACCCAAACCCGGGGGAGAGCACCTTGGCTCCCCTTCCCCCCCCTCCCAGTCGGCACAAACCCCAGGCTACGTTGGTTTTCTTCGGATCACAAGGACTGGGAGTTTTTGTAAATTGTCTCAGCGGACATGAGAAAATGATGGTCCTTGCAAAGCCAGATCTCAGATGATTCAAGCGACCGTGTATTTACAGAGGGGGGGGGTTCATTCCACAGGCCTGAGGTCAGTCTCCCGTGCGTCATGCCAGTCTCAGAGCAAATCCTGAGGTATCACCACAGGGCTCCACCGGCCCACAGTGAATCTCTCTCTGAGCTGAATATCAGCCCAGACCTCATCTTCATCTTCTACTGGCATCAGCCTGCCACTGGGGCCCTTTCGGCCGGAAACCGAGAGTCATTCCAATGACAAAATCCAGCAGGATTTCTGAAAATGGTGGCATGTCCATACTCAGACCTTTATCCCATTGGTTTAAAACAGTGCTTTTCAGCGCAGTCCTTGGGATACTCCAGTCCTTGGGATACTCCCCAGATGGTCCACGTTTTCACTCCATCCCATCTCTGCCTACTCCAGGTATTCAGTGCTCTTGATTGGCTGGGAGCTGGGAGGGAGCAAATATGTGGACTTTCTGGGGGTCGCTGAGGATTAGGTTGAGAAACACTGATATAAAATGTTTCAAGCCTTCTCAAATAACTTGAATCACTTACCTAATGGCCTAATGGTTAGGGAAGTGCATTTGTAATTGAAAGATTGCTAGTTTGAATCCCTGACCACTGAGGTACCCTGAGCAAGGTACCGCCCCCAAGCACTGCTCCCCAGGCGCTAAAATAGCTGCCCATCACTATGTCATGATGTCATATATGGGTAAAATGCAGAGGACACATTTCGTTGTTGTGTACGGTGGTGTGTCAACAGTGGTCACCAATTACTATATTTATTACCACCTAGTTAAAATTATTTATGCCCTGGTAATAGAGAAAGGTCCAGCAAATTCAGGAAAGTACCCACTCCCCACCCTGAGATACGGGGATGAGAACATGCTTCACTGCCCTGCAGGACATTGGGTTATGGACTGACATACCTGCTGTAGTCATGACCCATGTTGGTGTCAGTGTAGCACACGTGACACGCATCTTAGCAATGCGAAACCTACAGTTGGAGGTTAGCTACTCTTTAAAAGTAAACCGCCCAAAATGGGTAAGTTAATTTGGATAACTAGTCAGCATTTCCCTTAGTCTAAACATTCGGTCATGTTTTTATTGTGCAGTACATGAACCAAGAGTGAAT
Source organism: Cyphomyrus plagiostoma (assembly GCA_019775915.2). Lineage (NCBI taxonomy): Eukaryota > Metazoa > Chordata > Actinopteri > Osteoglossiformes > Mormyridae > Cyphomyrus > Cyphomyrus plagiostoma. The sequence continues at coordinate 6,218,328 of JABFEA020000110.1, read as the reverse complement.
TTGGGAGAGCGGGGGGGTTAAGAAAGAGCCCTATTAAATAAACTGCCGTTTCCACTCCAACAACATGCGGCTTTCGTTACTGACAAATTGTGCCCCCCCCACGCCATGACACGCCCTATACTTCCACAAGCTGTTTCCTCACTTTATGTGGAGCCAGACGGAGAATAAATCCCCCCCGCCATCCAAAATCTGCAGATGTGCATGGCCGGTGTCCAGCTCTCTGTTCTTTACGTCGGGGCTTGGGCGGCGGGCCTTGGTGCGAGAAGATATCTAGACAGCATGTCCTTTCTGCTAAAGGCTGGTCCTACATAAGAGCCCATGGGAAATCACTGTATCTAAAGGGGGGGGGGGGAAACCATACATCATGAACCACGGTGATCCTCCCTCACAAGTTAGACGTGCAGCACAATGTTCTCCGTTTAAGGTGGCTGACTCTTAACCTTCGACCCGGCTCGTTAGCTAACGTTTAGCAGACCTTCCCAGCACAGGAAGATCAAGCCTGAGAAGAACACAGTGCTTTCTGAAGCAGGAAGAGGATGTCATCTCATGGTTCCAATTAGGAGCGTCATGGCACCGGCTGTTTGGAATTAATTACCTAGGGCAATTACTTTTCCCAGCAATGGATGCAAAAAACAGTAAATCTCTTTGTTCCAAAAGAAAAGAAAAACATAATATATATCACAATAAAGTAGCACTATGCAGGACATTAATGGAAATTGTAATGTGATGGGTTGGTAATGTGCTGCTCAGTAGAAAGATGTTGTTTTTGGTTTAATCCACGTGCTGCAGTCTGGCTGGAGATTTCTTGCACCAAGATCTTGCAGCCGGAGCAACTTCAGAGGATCTTTAGCCTTGGAAGGGAGGTAGATTGAGTTTCCTCCAAATCCTTGACACGCACGCATGTGAGCAGGTCCGGACACCCCCCCCCCCCCCACCCCAGGCCACCCCGCCCCGGATGGTGCCTTGCTGTGGAACTCCGCAGCTGGAAAACGGTGACATCATCCGAACTTTGGCAAAGCTACACTGGGTTCTCTAGACCTGCTGGCCCCTGTTTGCCAGAAAGCTGTGCTTGATTCATTGCCAATCAGAGTTTCTTGCACTTATGAAGAATATAAATTAGTAATAAGCTTGGCCCTTAGCATTAATAGCCGTTTTCAGATAAAAAAAAAAAAAACAATAGGAGCAGAGGGACCTGGCAATGTTGCTGCGGAAACCATACCATCATAAATCTCAGTCTGGGAGCCGAGAGGGCTAGAACATGATGCTCACCAAATAAGCGGTAATTGTGCAAGTGAGATGTGAACAAAAGCAGATGCTGCTCTGCATTAGCACTATTTATCTAAGTAAATAGCACCGCTACTGATAGTTTGGTGCCGATTAGGCTGGGGAAGTGTGGGTGGAGTCTAAGGTTTGTGCATGCTACCCAGAGCCCATGCAAAGCTCCAAAGAGAGGACTTGCTTGCTTTTCTTCATACTCTTTCCACTTAACACTCAACTAGAGTTAATCTGGTCTTCAAAAAAAGAGGACGCTGAGGACAAGATGCAAAGACAGGCATCAAAGTAGTGTAACTATGGGCATAGAAAGTATTCTGTAGTGTCGAAACCAAATGTCAACATGAAGCAATGCAAAATCCCACACATTCTCAGCAATTTTTAGGTCTCATAACCACATTTTTAGATCCGAAAAAAAATGAGGACATATGATCACACTACTTCAACTTTCTGTGACCAAGATGCTGGCTGAGTATGTCAAGCTGTCATGTTTATCAGAATACATATATAAAGAAGGAAGCCTTTGTCTGTATATTCTTAAATATACGATAGCTTGTGCAGAAGCTCACAGTCTGTCCCCAAGGACAGAGTTGCAGTGTCTTGCCCAAAGCAGTCTTCCTCAGAGGTTACTTGATCTCTACTTGCCTTGATTAAGCCCTTGGTGACATCACCGACGGAGGACTCATGGAATGTTGCATGAGAAAGAAACTATAGGAGCCATTTTCCGTCTGTGTTTCTGTTGGCGTTGACATTGTTTCAGTAGATGTTTGTGTTTATTAGTCTGAACTGCTGCATATGCACTAAGGGGTATCCAGGCTGGCTTATCACCCTGCTTGGTGTGCCTCACGTCCTGGAGCATAGCAGGCGTGCACCTTATCTATTATGGCACGTCGGTCAATCATACAAACAGACCCTCTTCTCTGGAATCTCTTTCTGAGGCTGCTGCGTGGGCACCAATGATATAGTGTGTGTGTGTGCCAGTGTCTTATTTTGGTGGGCAGGCAGGGTGGCAGAGGAGCCCAGTCCACGTATGATTATTTGGCTTATCACTAGCCAGCTTTAGCGGCTGACAGGCACCACCCAGATCATAGCTGTTGCAGACATGGAGATTAGGTGAACCTTAATCATTTGCCATGAAGTTCCTCAGCCTGTGTTAGTATTGTGACCGCAATTTACCAGTTATGAGCCGTGTAATCCCATACTGGTCCCGGGTTACATATTAAACACGTTTACATTTTGTTTTCTGAGAGCAAGCAGGCTCAGTCAGTCCCTGGAGCAATTGAGTGTTAAGGGTCTTGCTCAGGGCCCCAATAATGAAATTACTGCACCAAACCTGAGATTTGAACCGACGACCTTCTGATCCCAGTGTCTGAGCCCGCAGAGACACACACCGCCCACCACACAAGACACACAAGGACAGTTATGGGTTGCTGTCTGTTTATGTATTTCCTCCTTTTCCACAGCATGTCATCCTTGGATTGTTTTAAATCTTCCCCACCACAGCATTCTGGGTGAAAATCTCCATGCCAGACATCTGTCTAGGGCTATTTGTCCCACCCTGTGCCCTTTAAGTACCATTTCCCCGCTTCTGTCCCAGGCTGTCTGGTGTGATTTTCTCTAGGAGTCAAGTAGAACCCCCCCCCCCCCATGTTTCCAAAGCACCATCCTTCACCCACAATCCCTTTCACCCCTAACAAACAAACTATCTACTCCAAAACAGACACATCGATTTAACGTGCTGCCTATAACTGTGATAGCAAAACCCTCGCAATAAAAAAGGCTTTTCAAAATCAAGTCTCATCAGCTGCTGTATCCCACAAGTGTGGGACATCAGTGGCTCAGATCCAGTGCATCCACGCCCAAATCCATTAACTAGAGGAACAAGACAAATGTTTACACTCACTCTGTGTGGAAAACTTGCAAACCCATAAAAAGAGCATCCCTCAGAAAAGACCTGTTTTCTTGCCAGTGAACTTTTTTATACATCGAAAACATTTGGATTACATAGTTGCTTTTTTAGCAATGAAAGGAAGTTAATTTTAAGAGGTATATTTCAGAGTCAGCATTTAGTTAGAGAACACATTACACCCACTCAAGCCAGTTAACCTCAAAAGACATCAGGACAGAAGTTGACATACAGAGAACTGCCTGTGTTATTTGTCTGACATACAAAAATAAAACAGCAGAGTTCCTGGGGACACAGTTGTGCTGTAACCCTAACTGCCGTGGCCACATTCTGGGGCCCAGTTGCACATGGGTGCTAACAATGTGACGTCCTCTTCCGATTGGTGGAGTGTTCTGCCCGCGTTTTTGGTCATGGAGTGGGGGTTGGGGGGTAGCGGGGGGGGGGGTTGTAACCCCCTTGCGGAATGTCTGAAGGGAGGGAACCACTTTTCTGGTATAAGAGCTCAGCAACAGGTACCCCTGATTTTAGAAGTTTAGCAGCTTTAAAATGTTTGCTTTCACCATAAGAGTCCAAGAAACAGAACATAAGTAAACACTAGACTACTAGCTATGAATTATCTGGAAAATCCCCCAGTCTGCGAGCTCTTTCTACTCTCTCTCGCTCACACACACACACACACACACACAAAGTCATGTGGAGGTGGGTCGCCTTATTAGATTTCCTTGTTAATTCTTGTTTCCAATGATCATTTTCGGTGCACCCCCTCAATGGCACCCTTACGTCGCAAGCCACATGCATGAGCCACGAGCCGCGAGCCGCGAGTCGCGAGCCACGAGCCATGAGCCACAAGCAGGCGGTACTGCACCCTAACTTACTGTCTGCAGGCGGTACTGCACCCTAACTTACTGTCTGCAGGCGGTACTGCACCCTAACTTACTGTCTGCAGGCGGTACTGCA
>JABFEA020000110.1:6190123-6203536 GCA_019775915.2 Cyphomyrus plagiostoma | reverse complement strand
CCGGGCAACTTAGCTCCTGGGATCATTGGAACACGCAAACCCCTCCACCACGATAAGGTGTCGGCTCCAAGAGGGGTGTCTTGTTTCCATTCTTGTACATACTCTCGTTTGATGGGTGGTTTTTGCTCCATCTTCTGTTATATTTTTTTTTAATTTGCTTGATTTGGCTGTATTGTGACCAATTACATCAAAACAAATTCCTTGTACTAATGCTGCATGTGGCGAATAAAGTTCTGATTCTGATCCAGTTAAAGTTTTGAATCATTTTTGCGCAATGGTTTCTATGCTGGAAATATTTCCACAGCATTTATATGTGGTATTCATAACCTGGTGATGCTACTTTTTCTCAGTTTAATACACACCCGGAGTGCTATTAAAAATACGATGATCAAAGGTTGTTTTGCCAAGCGACACCTGGCCTTGGATGTTGGCTTTCGAATTGTAATAGCAGATAACACTTCATCAGAATCCCATACGCTTCCCAGAGCACTTTTACATAGTTTATACTTGGGGGGCCGAATCTGTAAACAAAAGCGTGTAACTGCTACACTCGAATTGCCGTAGGCCCCTTACCTGGGCAAACTCAAAATCGCTTAATTGTCCGTGAGATCCTCAGAGCCTGCCGCGACCCCGTCCGGGGGCAAGCGACTCGAAGATGGATGGGATTCTCAGAGCCTGTGTTTGTAAAAGAGGTCATGGAAGGCCTCGGAGAACAGGCACTGGGGAGCAGCAGAACCGTAGAGCACATATGGCAAGAAAACAAGAGGAGGGCAGGAGTGCAGATGGAGGTGCAGACTGAGGAACAGCAAGACAACGAAGGGCTAAACATTAAATTAGTGATACCAAAGGGAATCATACCTTTAACTGAAATAAGGCTTAATTTCTATTTGCACAAGTATCCTAGAACTCTTAAATTTTTACAGAGTTTTCCTTTTTCGATGCATATATGCAGTTGAGAGTGAAGGGTGGGATCTGCGGGTCAGTAATTCATTCAGTGCCTCAGGAACATTTTTTTTTGGGGGGGGGGGGGGTGGCAATGTGGTGATTAAGGGCCTGGCTGAAAGGCCGAATACACATGCTAACATCTGGTTGTGGAAGGGATTCAAACCAGCAACCTTCCAATCACAGAGGCTTAACCCTCTGAGCCACGCAACTGTAGCTGAAAAAAGCTGGATATGCAGACAATGTAAGACATACCTTTAAGTGAGATTTTGGTCATTTGTGGCTCTGTGTCCATTGTTGGAAGGTCGCTGGTTCAAAGTCTGTGGTTGGCAGACTGTTGTCAGTATTGATCACTTAAGAAAAGCCCTTTATCCCAACTGATCTCAGAACAGTGCTTGGCCCTGCACTCTCTCTAACCCTCATTTGACAAAAGCATTCACAAAATAAATATAAAATCATAGCCACTTAAAAAGATTTTTGCAGGAGTTGGCATCGAGTTCCCAGCATTGCATGGGTGTAGACACAAAGCTCTGACGTTTAGAAACTCCATCCCGAGCCGTTTCCTCCACCGGAATATCACTTTCCATACCAGGCAGGGTTCAACTCGGACCAGGAGACGTGGGTGATGGCTTTTTGGCTATGGAACCACAGTGGACATCCCTGGCCAGCTGGGAGGAAGCGCTGCAATGTGTGCAGCCATCAGCCAGGACGCCGGGCTGCACCGCCATGCCGCGCTTGGCCCATAAAGAACAGCCCGTCCGCTTGTTGTCCTGGACATGTTCACCATTGTCTCTTCCAGCCGTAACACTGGGAGCCAGCAAAAAACCTCATGTGCTGCCATTTGGGATGGACAACATGAGCTCTCACTATACACTCTCATCTAAAGCTTGTCAGCCATCAATTTTCAGTCATTTTTTTCCCTTTATCCAAGCAGTCATGGAGTTTTTTTTCCCAGAATGCTGTTGGGATGTTTACAGTGACAACCACCCCCAACAGTGACATGTCACTAGGAGGTGGGGGTGGCTTGGTGAGATGCAGAGGCACATGTCAGGGGGGCAGCTACTATACCAGGTAGTTTTGCTCCTGTTGCACGACTCATTACATGCCAAGTGAACAAACACACGTAGCCACATATAAACGAGAGGCAACGATCATTTTCGTTTTTTGTACTTAGTTTATAGCATAGGATATACCAGTATAATGCTTGTTCGTCGTTACATTTAGAATCCAGAGATTTCCCCTAATAATGTGAAGTTTCATGAGATGATAACTGTTTTCTGAGCTGTGTTGGCGATTTATATATGGAGTTTCAGTGTTTTTTTTTGTAAACTGCGCATGCATTTGTGAGAAAGTCATAACTTGCTTCACGGAGCTCTTTCTAAAATCAAAAGAACCGCGCATAATTCTTGATATGGCCACTAGATGGCAGCACGATACAGAGTTTTGGCCTCGCGGCGTATCATAATCAAAGGCTGAGCCTTGAAACGATCCTATTGACCTGCTCCTTTCTGCCGCCAAGTGGGATCGCGTGGAAGAATAAATGTTTCTTAATCCAACTTCAGCCTTGGTCTTGTAAGCTGTCTTAATACATATTTTCAATGGTTTTGTTATTACTACTTTTTAAAATAATGAAGAATGCTTCCAGTTCAAGGCAGTGTGGCGTGACTGCAACACAATAAGGTCATTTTTCTTTGTTTTGCATGCTATAAATATTATTTTATCTGAGCGTGAAGGCACTGGGTTCTGTTGGATGGGAAAAACGATGGGTCTTTCTGTCATCTGCGATTATTTCTGTCTTTCTGCAAGGCTCAAAGAGGGACAACGGTCGGAGTCAGACTAAGTGTAGCAGACGCAGATCAGGGGGCCTGCGATGGTGCTGACCAGAAGTCGAGTACATGGCTCCTGCATCATTAGTGAGCTCACAACCTTCTTAAACGCCCTTGGGAATGTAGAACCATACTTTTAAGACATCAGGAAGAGGCTACAGGCTAAAGGAGTTAGACACTAGCTTGACCTCCAGCTACTTCAGTATCTCTAAATACCACAGCAAGCGAAACGGAAGCCAGTGCGGTGCTTGAATGCTGCGCGTAGCGACGGTGTCTTTGCTCTCACAGATGTCCCTCCGAGCTGCTCTTGACATTGCGCGCTTGCCCTACATTGTTGTCAAGTAAAAATATTGAGAGGATCTGTTGCTAAGTGTGTGTTGAGGTGGGGGGAGGGAGTTCAGATTCTTACCCCAGGTTTCCTCTGATGTGTTGCGCTGTGTGCTGAGAGAGGCACCGAGGTCTTCCCCATCAAATATTCATGCCACAGTAACTCCAGCCTTAAATAATTCTCAAAGCTCTGCGCCTAAAGCCTGCCCTTGCTACCCCGGGCACGTTCGCCGCTGGACAATGGATTCATGAGAGCAGAGAGCTGGAGAGAGGGAAAGGTGGGAGGTAGAAAAAGGTCTCCGGTCTCTCCGGGATTGGGGGAGATCTGCATTTGCACCCGACTGATGCAGACGCATACCTTGGAGATCAACATAAATTAATAGGGACAGGATGCACGCTGCGTCTCTTAACTTAGCTAAATGATACCTTTATAAGTGATTGAACACGGCTAAAGAAAATGCAGGTAGGGGATTTATAATGAGCACAGACTGGGAGATTTAAAAGCATCTCCTGCGGAAGCAGCATCAGGACTGAGCTCTCGCACCGCAAACTCGCATATGGCTGAAACTCGCGGAAATGAGAAGGAGATTTTCCGTGAGGCTTTTCCTGGAGGAATCGGGCGATCCACTCAGAGGAGAGCCTTTCCTTTCCATTAGTGTGAGTATTGACAGAATCTGGGACACTACGGAGAAAATGAGGCCCACGGGATTAAAATCCACAGCGCTGGCTTTCCACGGCGGCTCTGATGAACACGCCAGTTGAGGTATTACTGCCAGGTTTCCTGGATTTCATCACCTGGGAAGTCTCACCTGACTGGAAGCTCACCTGCTCGGTGTCTCGGCACCTCTGGGGGTCCAGGCCCAGATCTGTTATTGTCTGATGCAACGTATACCAATGACCTTTCCTGGGAAATATGCGGTTTGTCCGAAACAGATCATTCCTGGCCTAGTTGTTTTGAAAGAAGGTGCAGGCTAAGGATTTTTGTTTTTTTACTTTTGGGGGTTGGTATGAGGAATGATGTAAGTCTGAAATGATTATCATCCATGAGGGGTGGGAGCCTAGAGACTAGAGCTGTTCTGATTGGCCCCCGATTCAGCCTGGCGGAAGGGGGGTGCAAATGGAGCTTCGGTAGACAAGTTTGGAGAGTAGCTCCCACACCTGCACCTGACTGGTGCTGTGGAAAGACACATCAGCGTTGGCATGTTTTGGCCGTGCGGGGGCACGATGGCCCAACGCCAAAGCATAATGTCATTAAATGCCACCATCACCCATCCTACAAAGCCTTTAAAGATTATCCCAGTAAAGACGGCTAAGTTTGCTTCGGTCTCTTGCTGCACCGGTGAAAGTAGGTTGACAGTGTGCGCTTTTATTCGGTAGGGAAGCTGCAGCTTGAAAGGCTATTTGATAGCCCTTTGTTGATAGCCCTTTGCTGATAGCCCTTTGTTCCAACAGAGCAAGTCAGGCTGAATGTGCCCATAGTCTGCCTAGGCCTTACCTTAGGCATCAGTGGAATGCCTGCGCGGTTTAAATGGGTTATATTGTGAATCCTGACTAAGGGGCAGCTAAAAGTAGCCCTGGCTTTGGACAGCGACACCGGAGTGTTCCCTCTGCTGTCACTCACCTGTATAAAGCATGCCATTGGCTAATGATAAGGTTGCTCCCTCTGTATGAATTATGGCCCTTCTGAGAGCCTGGAGGAGGCTGTTAACCACGGGGGTGGAGGGTCTGTCGCATGTATAGGCAGCCCATCAGGACCCTGGCTACGTCTCCTGGATGGATGGGGCAGGTACACCAGATGACTGATGCAGTCACTGGTATAGGTACACTGGATGATTGGTGCAGGTACTCCAAATGGTGAAAGTACCTCAGAAGGATGTGGCAGGTATGCCAGATGATTGGGGCAAATTCAAAAGATGTTTAGGGAAAGTACACATGCAAAATATGTTCTATATAAGCACAGTCACTCTATTAATGTTTGTGTTGGGCCGAGGCAAGATGGGGAGTTTCTGGACACTCTCATGGATTCTCAAGGAGATATCTGGCATAGGTGCACAGGAGGACAGTCTGCTCACCATGAACATTAACCTGGATCCACATTTAAACACAAACTTGACTTTCCCTAAGGGCATACCAAGGACTGCATCATGATATAATGATATACTGAGGCTGATTATAGTACAGGAGTCAGATCAGTTTATTACTCAATTAACTACTTTTTATTCAGGCAATCAAGTACCTCTGGTGGCTCCATGGTTGGGGTTATGAATGCAGCTTTCGCATGATATGTAGGTTACATCCAGCCGTCTGAGAACCTGCAGCTAGAGAGAGCAATTGATGTCTTTAAGTTCCCTGTAGTGTGTACATTTATGTGCACTGCTTTGGACTGGTGCCCCATCTACAGTGTACCTCTCCTGGATTAGGCTCCAAGGTCTATTCTGTATCTATACTGACTGGGGCTTATACACAGCAATCACTGCATTTTTCTTCGGTGCTGAGCTGCGAGTATAAATAGAACCTGTAATCAAGAGCATTAGCATCGTTATCTCGGTAACCCGCGGTGACACGGTGCATCAGCGGGGGGGCGCACCTCATGCCTCACACCTTGCACACGTTGATAGCTGCTGCCAGTTTGCGGTTTGACGTTTGCATGCGCTCCCTATCCATGTGTGCTCTGGGTTCTTCCCACCTTCCACAGACTTGTTTCAGCAGAAGCACCATTGTCTGTTTGAGGCTCGGTGGGTTAGGCCGCTAGGCTTGTGATTGAAAGGGTGCCGGTTCGAATCTGCTTCTAGGCAGAATAGCCACATGCCTGTTGAGCAAGGCCCTAACCTTCCTGAAAAATGCTCCTGTGTGGATTATGTTTTATTTTACATTGTGAGGACCATTTTTCAGGTCCCCGCAAAGATCTGTGAAAGCAATCATAAAACTAAAAATGCCAAGATCCTATAATTTGGTTTGGTGACCTATGGTTAAGGGCTCAATAGGGGTTAAGGTTGGGCTTAGAGTTTCCCCCATAGAAATAAATGGAGAGTCACAAACATGTGTGTGTGACTGACAGTATGTCCTGTGACTGACTGGCCTCCCCCCTCTCATGGTTTCTTAGGACCAAATCCAAGCACACAGCAACCCTGCATTTGAAAGTGGTTATGATGGATGGATGTATCCGCCATGTAAACTTATTTATGTGTGAACAGAACTTATTGTTCTGCCCCTGATTCCGTTATACGTTCATTTTTGAGGAAGGATGCCTGCTCAGTCATAACCGAACCTACTGTTTTTTTCCATAAAAACTGTAAATATTTAAGCATATGCAACAAGCATTAATCTTATAGAAAAAAGAATGCGTATATCTTCAAATAGAAGCTCTCCGCTTCATACCTGATGAAACGATTTTCAGATCTTCTTACTCTCAAAGTTCTGCACCATCCGGAACCTACGTTACATGATTGACTACAAATTGAACTAATTAGGCCAAGGTAATGGGTTACAATTAATATGGGATGTAAATGTTCCTCTGAGCTTTTTTTTTTTCACTGGAGACCTGCTGTGATATATGACACTAGCTGGACCATAAAGTTCAGCAAGAGCATAGACGGATTACTGCATAATTACTTACCAGCCCCATTTCGGCCTATGGCAGAGACCCAGGGAGAGGTCGCTCTGACAGACAGAAGGTGTTGATCCAGGAAGCTTTCAGGATGGAGCACACAGTCATTAGAGGCCCTATTTAAATATCAATAATGGGGACTTTTAAAGTCCAAGGCAGGGGTCTGAAAGTACCAGCCCAAGAGACAGTTCTATCCAACCTGCCGGTTTTGTAATCATCATAAAATCCAGCCTGCATACTTTATCCAATCAGAATGCAACACTTTCCTGTCATACTATCCTTTACGGATCTGTTTTTTCCAGAAAGTGTAATATTTTTGGCATTTGTGCTTTTCATGCTAAAGGTGGCACGTGAGCACGCACATTTTTAGGTTTATAGGACAGCTAAATCATCTAAATACTGAAATAGATTTCAATTATCCTAATTGGTAACAAGAAGTCAGCCAAAAAAAAGCGGTGGTTGCCCTTGACCTGTAAGCACAGCTCCAGGGGCCCGGGTCTCTGCGCCGGCGTGCCCATTAGCCAGCCGATATGCTAATGCGGTCGACGAGATTAGCATGGGAGAGCACGGTCCCGCGCCAAGATGGATGGCAGCACTTTCGGATATTAGCGACATCGGTTATCTTATTACCACGGGGCCCCAAAGACGGGTGCGCGTCGATGACGGGGCTTTAAAAAGGGTCTCCTGAGATCAACCAGGATTAGCCATGATAAACAGCTGCCTCTTGCCGATGGTGGCTAAGCGAGGCCGCTCCACCCTGGGCAAGGGCAGGGATACAGTCAGGCTAGCTCAGCTATTTCCACTGATAGCCCATTTGCTTGATCTACTTTCCTGGGAATAGTCATCCTTTGGGAGTTCGACAGTCGCTTGGGGCCCAGTCTGTACTATTCACCGAGACTTCATAGCGTATCATGTCTGCCTGCCAGCGGACCCTGACTTTAGCCTCTCGAAACCCTTAAATATGAACAAGCACCCAAATTACAGTCATTTTTCTGATATCGACACAACTTGGTGGCTACAGTTATAGACTGGTAACTGATCAGCAGTTGTTACCAAACCAGCAGACTTTTCCATCCATGGGTTGAGATCATTTTGTAATATTTACAGAAGAAAGAAAGGCATTTCCTGCTTTTCCGTCACAGTAATGAACAAGTAATTAGTGTCCCTGTTAACAATTATACCAAATAAAGAAGGCATCTCTTAGTGAAGCATGAAAAAATTTACCTACCCATTCCAGAACTCCATGGATTGTTTTTTTAACCAGTAAAGTTTATTTATATATAACAACAGTACAAAGTGAATCCTTGGCTTGCAAAATAGGTGTGCTTCATATTTACAATAGGTACACAATAATATTATAACAAAACCAAAAAAATAAAAAACAAGAACAACTTTTTTAAATACTTTAACTCTCTTACAATTTTCACAACACTTTTATAAAACAACAAGAACAGACAGCCATTATTATTATCGTTGTTGTCATTATTATTTTCATTTACTATAATAGAGAACTCCAGTGTCTACAATGAGTGAGAAAACAAGGATTCTGCTCTGTGTGATAGGAATTTGTTTCTTGGGATTTTTTTTCGCAGATGACAATGCGGAATTAAAAAGTGCGAAATGAAACATCTTTCATTCATCTGGTGTTTATCCTTTTTTTGTTTGCGTGCCTTTTGAGTAGCGACAGTGAAAAACATAATCCGAGAACTGAAAAGTCTGTGAATTGCCATCCGTCACGATTGACGCCTGCCATCCCGGGCGGAACGTCAGAAACGGCACGGTTTTTGAAAATCAAATCCCGCGCTGCGGAATCTCAAACATTTGATGTTAATATTCCCCATTTTCACTTTGTCGAAATGGAAATCGCCCCACGGTCTATGTGTCCAAAGTGAAAGACGTGAACTGAAGTCTCATTTGGAAGGAAGTATTCCAACAGTAACGATACCAGACATGAAGACGCAGTGAAAAGGGGAAATATTCACCTTTCTCATCGTAGCCTTTTAACCACATTGGAACGGAAGCATTTATGTTTTTCAAGTTTAGGACCACACAACGGCAAAAACAGTTACAGTTTTTCTCAATCCATGCAATGCTTTCATGTTGAACAAAGATCTCCATACAGTACTTACATCAGCTCCTTCGCTAGATGATCAGTTAACAGGAAAGGCCTGCTTTATATTTAAGACACACTGTAACATAAATAAAATTTAAAAATAAACTATGAGGAATTTTGCTGATCTCAGCACAGACACTGAGGAATCAAGAGCAGTTAAGTGCCAGGCTAGAGCAGAGCAGGGAACAAAAGACAAAAAACAGGAGGGACGGACCAGAACCCAAACAGACACATACAAATAGTATGTTCTTTTGCTGGAGTGCATGGGCTAAATGGAAGAAGAACAGGAGCGGAGACACCATTTACCCCGGTCACCTAGCAATTCTAAGGTGGTCAGTGTGTGTCTGTGGCCCTTTAAGACATCCCCTCTGGAGAGAGCAAGCGATAGCGCCCTCTCTCACACATCTTCTGCACAACATGCAGCTTTCTCTCCTTTTCCTACAGATATAATATTTTGATTCTACAGTTAACTAGAGTCTGTGGTTCCGTCGGTCTGTTTCTCTCTCTAATCATACATTTCATCATTAACAGTGTCTTATTGAGGAAATTACTTGAAAAAGGAGAGTGTCGGACTTTACAGCGCAAACCTACCGTAGCAGAACAGATGGGTTTTTGTACCAAACTCATTAAGCGTTCAGATATTGGGCCTAAGGCTGAGGGTAGCATAAGCACCGAAAACTCCCACAAATGTCATCCACATAAGTTCAGCACACTTATTTAATCCTACTAATTTCAAGTATTTTTTCATGTAAAAGATACCTGCAAACGTGTACCGGTCTGTGCTAAAAGGTGAATTCAGAAGAATCTCTTAACTGGTTCCAATTAAGATGACAACACAGAGCAGACCACTGTCCTAATTATCAAATGAACTTCCCTTGGCCCCTTGAAGGCCATTTTTCTCAGGGTAGGAATATTATTATTATCATTATTATTACTATTATTTAAAAAAAAACTCACTCCGGTTACCATGCATTACCCTTGACATCAATCACCTCTATGAGCCATGCTTGCAGTCAGGATATTTTCCATCAAATTGAAAAACCCAAGACTACAAAAAAAATATTTTACAGACAATCTAATGAGTTCTTCCTGGCATGGTAAACGAGACAGAGGGCTTGCAGCCCCTCCCTGGCCGTGTATACCCAACTAGCGCCGAAGAACTCAACACCTACGTAAAGCATGAACTGACACAGAGACACCATCGTTTGGCACTTTGTTGGACCGTTGGAGAGGCTGAGGTCCTCACTGTGACGTGAGCCTGGCCATGTGGTGGATGGGGCCGCTGGCGGGGAATCGGGATGCCTTTGGCACTACTGAAATGGGAAGCAGGTGGAGAGACCAACAACAGCATTAGCGTGGAAAAAATAAACAAGATGATCTTGGTAGGATCACAGTCTGTGGCCGGGTAACCCCACCTCTCACCCGCATGGGACTGTGTGATGCCACCACAGTCTTCAGGGAATGTTAAAATGTATCAAATAGGTGGTCAAATTCAACCTAATTATTATTATTGTTAAATAAAAGAATTCTGCCCAAAATCAGTGTGTTCTGGCAAAAATAAAATATCATACACGGTCCAGGTATGGATGGAAGCAGCTTGCTGATAAAGTGTGTGACTTCATGCCACTGACTAGATTTTATCTTGCTCCTTCTGTGACAGAAAGAGCAACAGCCATTGGTTTACATGTGAAGAAACAGGAAAGTGTCCATATTTGTACATTCACATATAAGGTGAAGTTTGAATGTACACCCACTGACGGGATGGCTTCGTTTCAGTCGAGGGGAGTCTTTTTGGAGCAAGAAATCAGTGGTTGTTGTTCTTGTTCGTACTGCAGACATTGGTTGGAACCATGACATGGTGCTGGGTAGGAGCCAATCAGCTTTCAGTGGAACTCCTTCTCTCCCTCTCTTGTTTACTTGCTCCTTGATGCAGTCATCAGTGGTCCTCCTGTTGGGAAATCACGCCTACTCATCCGACGTGTGGGAAAAGGTGCCAAGCGAAAGGGAACGCCCATTTTCTCTCCCAGTGACGCCCTTAGACTGGACCACACGCACAAAGTCACAGAGCAGCATCTGTCCGCGTCAGTCAGTTCGAAGAAACAAAATGTACACATATAAAAATAAAATCCGGGGGTACCCGGGATTTCTGCAGCTCGAGAGTGAGGCGGGCGGTGCGAGGACAGAGAGTCTCTCCTCTCACCTGCCGACGTGCGGCTCTGCTGGCAGCCATTTTGGCTTCACCCGCAGCTCGCTTGTCCTCCTCGAAGTTGCTTCCTGATGTGTCCGTTCTATTTTTTTTAAATCGATCCATTCATCTTGATACTGTTTATAGCCTAAATGCCCCAACTAGCAAGATCCCCACAGCCAGCCTTTAAATGGAAACGTATCGTAATTTTTACGGAAATTAAAGCCCATTGTCAGTGATACTCCCTGGCCGTAATGGGAGCTGGGTCTCGAGCGGGTTGCGGCTGATGGTGCGATCCAGTCCTTTTATCGGGGGGTCTGCTGGCGTCCCCCCTCCCTCAGCTCTCCAGGGACATGGCGCCGATGAGCTGCTCCACCTTGTAGGCCAGCCGCTGCTTCCGGGCATGCTCGTCCTGCTCCAGTGCCGCCGTGATCTGTGACACACAAGAGAAGCTAGGCTAAGCTAAGACCCAGATGCTACGCTAAGCCCATAGGGCTAAACTAAGAATGCAACACAAGGCTAAGGATGTGCAGCTAAGTTAGGGATGCAGTGTTAAACAAAGACCTAGATGCTAAGCTAAACCTATAGGGCTAAGCTAAATATACAGCACAATGCTAAGGATGTGAACCCATGGTGCTAGACTAAGGGGATGATGCTAAAGTAAGCCCACTGTGCTAACCTAAGAACACAATGATAAGGTAAGAGGCACAAAGGAAACACTAATGTAAAGCCTGTCCTGTCTTCTGTTGAGCCTGCTGCTAGACGCAGATAACAGTGAAACCTGCACGACTTCATCCTAGTGCGAGCAGGATTGTCTTTCTGCAGATATGCACTTGAGAAAGGAAATGCAATCAATGTCAATGAGACAAGCCAGGGCGTCGTTACATCACTCCCGTGGTTATGCTCCTGCACTATTCGATCCATGCCCTTCTGTTCCTGCACAACGGTGGCATTCGTCAAGCTGCATTCAAAGCTGGGCCGAATCTCCTTTTATTCCCTCTAATATGACGTCTGAAGTATGAGATTGTTGACTGTGTGACATCCATCCATTTTGATGTTTTCCCATAAGTATCAAACAAAAAAACGGCAGGAAACAGATCAATAAGGACAACGTCGAGAAGTCGATGGCAATGACTTCATCCTGACATCAGCCCAGTAAGGCAGAGCTGTCGTTAGCTTGACAGCGCATCCCTTTCATCCTGTGTAAATCCTGTGTGCGGCTACGTCAGTCTTTGGCTTCAGTGTGATGAAAGAGGGGCGGCAGGGGTGTGTGATTCAAACTGGGCATGGCAAAGGATGCCCCTCATCCAGGGCAATGGCATCAGCTATAGCATAAGCACCCCCCCACGCCCCCCCGTTCCCTTTCATCTGCTAAAGTGCTCTCGCTTGCTGACAGCGTCGGGTGATTAATCTGTTCAGCCATGTGCAGGGGCAGCGTGTCCCTCCAGCTTCCCCATCTGCTGGCGCCCTCTGGAGGTCGGTGGGGAAACAAATGAGCCCAACCAACAGAAGTTCAAGCTGTGAGAGGTATGGAATGGAAGTGGGTGGCTTATGGAAGGTAGAATCACTATTGGAAGACCTGAATTTTATACCCAGCCTGATACAAAGGTCAAACCAGTGGGTCCCACGAGAAGCCCTGACATTAACCAGTTGAGGTAACGACTCCATTATGGGAACGTCACGAAGCGTCGACCAGTGGCTTCCTCTGCACCTGAGCCACAACCTGAGCTCACCTTCACTGGTATGGAAGTGGATCGCAACTCGGACCCACTGCTTCACCATACCGCAGTTCCGGATGGGCTGGGGTGTTTTACCAAGCTTTTTAGTTTTCCGGACCTGGCCGAACTTCACATATATCTTGTGCCCGTCTGGCCTGTTGCCTGTGGTCACATGACCGGCCCACACCTTACCTCCTGGCTATATTTGCTGACGTAGGAGTAGATCTCATTGAGGGCGCTCAGCATGTTGAACTCGGAGCAGTGCAAGCGGGCCTGCTCCGCCAGGTAGGCGTTCATGTCCTGGTCGCTGATGGCAGGCAGCCGGTTGATGTCGGCATAGTACCTGGGCGAGGGTGGGAGGGACACAGGTCCGATTCACATCAGACAGGCTCTCTGTGCCTTTAAGCATTCTACAGGATCCAGGCAGAAAGGCTGCTAAGTTAACTTATCCAGAAGCTTCCAGTGCTCTGGTCATTACAGGCAGTCATTCAAGTGGGTTATTTACAGTAAATATGTAAGGGTTAGTGCATGCCAAGCTATGCATTATACGTTCTTAAATGCAAGGCTGTGGGGACACCACTCGACGTACAGTGGAGTATGTTTAGAGATGTTTATACTACGGGACCGTTGAATGCTTGAATCTGATTGGCTGACGAAAGTTTTGAGGTGTGCAATTATTTTCAGGGAAACGCACG
>JABFEA020000110.1:6159945-6175649 GCA_019775915.2 Cyphomyrus plagiostoma | reverse complement strand
CCCCCCCCCCCACCCCCCCCCCCCCCCCCCCCCCCCCCCCCCCCCCCCCCCCGCGGGGGCGCTCCCGCCCCCCGGGGGGGGGGGGGCCCTGAGAGCTTTCCGGCCCGCCAAGTTTTATTTTTGCTTCTGTGCTAACGCAGTAGTAACCAGCATCTTCAGAGACACTGAAGTCATATTATCATGGAGAGAGAGAGAGAGAGAGAGAAACAGGGATGGGGGGATGAATGAAAGGATGAACCGGACAGGTGTACCAATTACAGGGCTGTGCGTCGGCCTTGAGAACACCACCAGGGGGAGATACCAAATAAACCCAAACAAAGGAAACCCTTCTCCTCTTCACGGAGAAGGAGAAAACAAGCAGGACACCCCCCCCCCCCGAAGACTGCAGAAACCCGGATGGGCAAAGGGCTTGGTGTGCTTGAGTGGAGGCCAAGACACAGCGTGGTTAACGAACATGAAAAATACACGAGAGGGTAGCAGCAGCACCGCTGAGGACGGGCCAGGCCTGAATACCAGCTCTGCTCCCTTTCATGACGTGGGGCTTGGTGCCTCCGGAAGGCTCCGCTTCCATGGAGCCTCCCCTGTGTGTGCTGCCCCGCCCCACCAGAGCCCCCCAGTGCCGCCCCTTCGCCTTCACCGCCGACTCAGGGTGCCTGCCAGTAATTTACTCAGCGGTGCGCTGAGAAAATGACCCTCTCATTGCGGGCGGAATGACTGTGATTATGGCAGCGAGATTGTGGCTGGGGCCACTGAGCATGGTGAAAGGGGATTAGATTAGCTGGGATCTGTAACAGCCTCCATGCTGGCATTAAACGTCGGCCCGGCACACTGCGCTCCTTAACTGTGTGCCGCTCCTCATCGGGTCCATAATGACTTCTGTCATTTGGGATGAGACGCCGTCTCTTTAAGAGACGCAAAGCAATTGAGACGCCATTTATTTTCTGAGCAGATACCATAACTTTGTTGCTACAGCAGTTCCTTGTGAATAAATGTACTCCGGGGGGTCTGATATTGGGGGGGGGGGGGGATTAGGGCTGACATGTTTTGTTCTGGAAGGTTGAAGTGTAGCTAGAGCCTCTCGTCCTGCTGCTCTGGACCCTTCACCCCCGACCTGCCCGGACGCTTTCCTAGGTGCTCCCTGACCTTTAAAATTACACTTATAAATGTGTTTTAAATTCTCCAATCCGCCATTGGCCTCCATCTCTACATTCCGAGGTGTTGCCCATTATTCCATATTTTTGGCTGACAGCAGTTAATGGAGACTATTAAACAGTTTAATAAGCTCAGCTGCTTCCAAAATCGGATGTCCAATAAAAACCTTTTGTATAGCTCAGGCTCGCTAATTTCCCATCTTTTCCTGCCTCCAAAAGCCCCCCCCCATGCTTTTAATAGAGTTTCATTAACAAACATCGGCGTTTCATTACCCGGTTGCGCATGAGAAGCGCGTTTCTCCTAATGCCGGCAAACAGGCAGGAATGGCGTGATGGGGAAGCGGGTGAATGTGGCGCGGAGGAGCGGCGTGCACACAGCGACACTCTCCTAATAGCCTCACTCCCCGTCGCTCTGGATGGATGGAAATCTCATTACGAAACGCGGAAGGTAAAAAAACAAAAAAAAAAACGCAAATAGGAGTGAAAAGCCGGAGGCAGTGGAAAGGCTCTGCTGTCTGCTGCCACTCTGCCGTCTTAGACTGGAGAAGGGAAAAGTGAGGGAGGAGGAGAGAGAGGCGGCAGGAGACAGAGACAAAGAAGGAGAGGAAGAATGAATGATCAGGACAATGGACAGAGAGCGGGAAGGGGGGAAAACAGAGAGAGGGAGAGAAGAAGAGGGACAGAGAGACAAGGATAGAGAGGCAGGGGATACAGAGAGAGAGGGAGGGGAGAGGAGAAGAGAGAGGGACATCCAGAGAGAAAGAGAAGGAAAGGAAGATGAACAGAGACAGAGGGAGAGACAGACAGAGAGACAAAAAGAATGAAAGGGTGAGAGGGAGACAGTGTATGAGCAGAATGGTGGAAAAAGAGAGGGAAGGGGGGAGAAATGGAGGGAGGGAGAGAGGAAGAGGGAAAGAGAGACAGACCAGGAGAGGGAGTGGTGCGGGAAGCAGAGAGAGATGGGGAGAAAGAAGAAGAGGTAGAGAGAGAGGGGAGAGACAGAGAAGAAAAGGGAGATGGGCAGAGACAGAGAGAGAAAGAGACACAAGACTAGAAAAGAAAGATATAGAAGAGCCAAAAGGAGAGGGAGATGGGCAGAGAGTGAGGGAGAAATAGGGAGAGAAGGACAGATAGAGAGGTAGAAAAGCAGAGGGGCAGAGAGAGAGAGAGAGAGAGAGAAAGCAGGAACTGGATCGATTTAACACATCGCATAAGCTGCTCTCATCTCCAGTGGGGCGACGGCCAGCCCACAATGCACCAGCTTCTGTCTCCGGAGCATGCTCAGATCTCATTATAAAAAGGTAGAGGCTGTCTGTTTGTGTGGCAGTTGAAGGCACCCTCATATCTCGGCGCGCGTTTGGCTCTGACAGAGCAGAGAGAGGTGCGGGCCTCGCCAGTGCCGCGGGACGAGGGGAGGGGAGGTTTAGCGGCGCTGTGGGAGAAAGGACCAGAAGAGCCAGGTGGCGTCGCACTCGCAGGGCCAATTAAAGGGAGGACAGGTGATAACAGAGCACCAGGCCTTTGTGTCCATAAAAGGCCAGCTATAGAAGAGCACTTTCATTCTGACGGAGCTGAGCTAAGCCTTGGTATCTCGTCATCCCTTTAAGGGGCCTTGGATAAAATAGCACATCTAGACACAGGTCTGTGCTGGATTTTCATGGCTATTAAGCTGAAGAAACACAGGCCACTGATCCTGAGATGCGCTCCCTGGATCCTGGTGAAGGCAACTTTCGGTAAACAGCCTTTGGTCAGAGCTTCTCAATCCCCAGGCGGCATGCCTACCCGGTGCAGCTTTACATTCCATCCCCCATAATAAGGCCAGCTCTGCCCTTATTGTGGATAATGATGATAGAGGATCAGGAGGCAGTGAGATGACCCCCCGAAATGGGCAGAGGCGCATGGCTACAGTGCTAATTACCGGATCAGCCATCGCATAGCTAATTACTGGATACCAGGGAGATGGCTCTCAGTGTGACTGCCCCCATCCTCAGCATCCCTCTTCCTCAATGGTCCAGCTTCCAAACCGGGATCGGTTGAGGGATGGCACCAGCCTCAATTCCATGGTGACCCCCCCCCCCCTCCCCTCCCGGGCAATGATCGGTATGTCCTGGACCCTAAGGATCATGAGCACAGGTGACCAAATATTGGCTAGAGGAAAAAGTCAAACTAACATGGTCGACTGGCCAAGGATCTGAACATATATGACCCCCCCAACACACACGAGGATTGCTGCCTCAGTATGTAGAGTGACAAATGGTGTTTCTTTTCCAGCCTTAAACACCCCCCAATTCCTCCTCCAACTGCATCCATTGCTGCACTCATCCTCCTGCATATCCAGGACATTTACCTTTATTTAGTAGATACTTTCTTCAAGAGGGACATATAGTCAAGAAGGCAGAGTCACACAGTCCTTGGAAGGTTGCAGAGCTTTGCTCAGGAACCCAATGATGAAATCAGTCTGCCAGCCCCTGGATTTGATCTGGTGACCTTCAGATTACAGAAGCAACATCCCAACCTTCCGAGCCAGACACCCCCCCACAGTTTGTGCTTAAGACCACATATATCTTGTGCGGTGTTGAGGACCAATGGCTGAACCGTTGCTAAGGGCTACGCAAGGGCCAGTTCCACAGAACTCTTATGCATAAGAACTCACAAAACTCATAAGGGGTTTTGGATCTTCGGCTCCCTGTCAGAAAGGTAGAGGGATTCCGGACAGTGAAGGGAGGGCTGGCTATGGTTACACGCCCTAAGAGGAGAGCCGCCATTGTGATGGGCGGCATCAATCTCTCCTAGGAAAGTGAAGCAAACTTTGTGGTGTGGGGGGGCTCACAGTCAAAAGTCGGCTCCACCTGCATCTCACAGGAATAATGAGACCCCCACCTGGGTCACAGACCGAGTTAGAAAGCCGGAGCCGTTATGCGATCCCTCACTCCCTCCCGCCGATACCCAGCCCTGCTCGGCTCCCTTCACCTCGGAACTTTCTCTCCAGTGGAAATACATCACCATCTCCGATTGGGGCCGCCAGGGCACCGATAACTGGCCGGTAATTGGGCTGCACAGCAGAGGCAGAGAGGCCCACCCCCGCCTTATGAATTGAATGGTTCTGACCCACAGACCGCTGTGTCATTTGTATGGCTGCGAACTGCGGTGTCATCCAGCGATTCACCAGCCAAAAATCCCCCCTCACCGAGCGCCAGCCCACCGCTCTGTAACCTCATCAGGCTGGCAATGGCATTTCGTTCCGAAAGCTCCTCAACCAATATAGCTGAAACGTTTCTCCTAATGACTACCCTCCTATCTGTCATGCTGTCAACCTCCAGAAGACCCGGACACCTGCAATCAAGCTTCCACGGACAAAGAGCCCGTGAGACGCAGCAGAACGCAGTACTTGGGGATCTGGGTTTCTTGGCCTTCCGTGGTCAGTTAGGCCAGTGATTCACAACTGGTGGGTCTCAGAACCAAAAGCAGGTCATTAGATTATTTTCAGTGGGTTGACTTCTTTTATCGTCATCACCCCTCCACTCACAGTCAACAACTTTTACCATGAATTTGGGTCATGATTTATCGACTAAGTTATAAGGTGGGATCTAAGGTTGGACCAGTTGATAAAAACCAGAATAGGCTCTACCCTCATCTGGATTGGGCACCTCCCCTTTAATATGAACCCCTCCACCACCTGGATTAAGCTCCTCCCCTTTAGATTAGGCTTTGCCCCTTCATCTCCCAGCCCCCCCAGGGTGCAGACCTTCGCAGCAGCAGCTTGGGATGGTTCTTGCTCTCCAGGTTCTTCTCGATGAGGTCGGAGAGCAGCTGCTTGAGCACATCGGTGGCGTACTCCAGCCTGCCCTGCAGGGCCGTCATGATCAGCGAGGCCACGTTGCCTCGGTCCCGCATGGAGAAGGAGCGCTGCAGCTCCAGCGTGCGGATGAACGTCAGCAGGAACACCTTGTTATTGATGAGCTGGGCAAACAGCTTGAGGGCCTTCTCCACACTCTGCTGCCCGTTCCCGGACACCTGCGGGGGCATCGGACGTAGGGGGGGGGAGTCATGTGATGCACACCGTCTGGGATTCTCGTCAACTGAGCTCTCCTGTTCCCCAACGTGGGAAAAAAATCAAAGGCTTTGGAAGGAACATCAAAGACAGGCGGCAACGATGCAGCGGGACAGGTGCGACTCCCCGTACAGAGCAGGCACAGTGGCCCCCGTGCCCACAGTGGCCCCCGTGCCCATGCTGTCGGGCTGCTGAGGCACCAGAACTGAACACCACGTGCTAACACAACATGCCTGTGTTTTACTTTCCTGTGAACAGGCCATCCCATCCAATGACAAGGTTTCTGCTCCCCCGTATTCTGCATTCTGACTCGACATTCGTGCTACTCCCACCCTCAACTGTGCTGTGTCAGTAACAGCTATTCCCGTTTGATACGACATTAATATTGGAAAAGACATGAACATTTATTAACATTTAATTTATTCAGTAGAAACTCTTATCCCAGGTGATGTACAATTGAAAAGCAAGGTTAGTTCCTGGAGCAACTAGGGGTCAAGTAGGCTGATCATGATAAGTACTGCTCTTGAAAGATACATTACCCCAGAAATAATTAAGATAAACAATGTCATTGTCATTTTAAGATAATGCCACTGATATAATGATAACATAATAGCAGAATAATGCAAGTATGCATTAAAAGTGCAATGAACTTTTATAATATTAAGACATTGGTATTAGAATGTCAAACAAGTAAATATAATAAATTACTAAACAACTAAAACCACGAAAGCAAAATAAACAAACAAATAAACTAATAAAATAGACGTAGTATGAACATACAGGACCGCGAGCGGTCCAGCAGTGCGCCATGCTCTCCACGGTGCTCACTCTTACACGTGAAGTCTCCATCCCCTGGAGCCACAAGGCACCGCTGTCGCATGGCTGCCTGATTCCTGTTTGCCTTGAAGCATCGTGGCAGTTTTAGCAGACTAGCTGCAGACGAGTGACGCAAACGCGGCCCTGCCAGCAGCATGGCCCCCGGTGTCCCCTCCCCCGGTACGAGCACACCCTACCTCCAGTTCACGCAGGACTGGGTGGTCCTCGATCCCGGGGAACAGCACCCGCATGGCGTAGGTGCGGTAGTCAAGGTAGGGTATGCCAGCACGGTCCAGGTCACTGGTCAGCTCGTTGATGTCTGTCTGTAGCTCGGCGAATGCTGGGCGTGGTGGGGAGGTATGAGATGGTAAGAGGAGGGGGAAGCACACGGATGTTCGCTAAAGGCACCCAAACGAAGGGGTGGCGATTGGGGTCTTTGAGACTTTGATCCCAACCCCAGTGACATCTCAGCTGAAGTGGACAGTGACCTCGAGGTTCAGATTAGGCCTATATGACTGTATGTTTCTTCAGACTGAGTAGACTCCTCATGATTCAGCCTCACGCCATGTGTTTGTGTTCCATCAAATGTTAAGTTTAATCTGAATGTCATTTTTAAATCTTTTTTATTAGTAGCCTTAGTTTTTTATGTTTGACAGCTGCACAAATAAATTCCTCAGTTAGTCCCATAAGTACCCATGGAATGTTTCCTCTGAAAATTCCTGGAGTTTTCATCCCTAGCTATGAGAGTATGGGCAGAGACCACAGGGAGGAGTCGTGATATCAGGGGCAGAGAGCATGGGGAGGAATCGTGATATCAGGGGCAGAGAGCACGGGGAGGAATCGTGATATCAGGGGCAGAGAGCACGGGGAGGAATCGTGATGTCACGGGCAGGGAGCACGGGTAGCCGCCAGGTGCTCCTCTGATCGCCGTGGGAACTTGCCAGCCTTCTCTGAGTGCAGAATAACCACGCAGAGAGCTAATTCCGAGTTTGGAAAGAGCACAGGGCACCATAGCAGAACAGACTGACTTTACTGTGCACAGTGAAGCCATCCTCACATGCGTTTGCCATCTTCTCACTTCACACTCACTGTCAGAACTGTAATCCATCACCAGTGGTATTGGAGGTGCATGGATACCCTGGAAGATTCGGGGCCCCAAAAATATATGCTCCCCCACCCCAAACGCCGAGAATAAACCCAGCCTGGGAGCGTTCGTGGAAGACACCACAGATCCTTGAATCTGGCTCTCCTGCACCGCATTTTAAACACCCCCTGCTTCCCATGGGGGTCTGAGAGCCTGCAAGGACTGCTCCCTGCCCCCCCCCGGTGCCCAGACTGGGGCCCGGCCGCTGTTTATTCCCGCACGATGAGCTCTGCTGTATTCTGAAGGAGTCAGATGGAATTACTGCCAGCTGAGCCGATGCTCGTCCGTTGTCAGGGCAACCCCACGCTCCAGCCTAGATCCGCTCGGACGGAGTCGGCTGCCGTGTGAGGAATCGGGGGGAGGTGGGGGAGACAAAAAGCCCTCATGGCTGCACTAAACAGTCTGCCCCCCCTTCTCTTTTTAATCTCCGTGACGACACCAGACTGCCTCTCTTGGCTCTATTTCCTTTTTCCCGCTGCTCATGCCGCACCCCCCCCGCTAGCGTGGGTCTGCGTGGCTCACGTCCGCCGCTGTGCCAGCTCCACGCCGTGATCCGCCGTACCTGGGAGCTGCAGTGATGCCACACGCCGCCATTATCCACGCCAGCGATGCTACGTTAGCTGGGTGGGTGCGGACGGCCACCGTAATGAGAATGCAGACGGGCGGTATGGTGCGAGCCAGCGACCCGGGGCGCCGTGTTTATCCGCATGTGAAAAAAGCACAATTTGCATTCAGGATGGAGAAGCACAATAAACGCAGGCCTATTAGGTGGGTGTTGGCTGAATGGAGCAGGGGAACGAGGCCGAGCCAGAGGTCCGTACGGCGAGCCGCTGTTTGCCGTCGCACCCTGTGGGGGCAGCACACTTTCTCCGCAGACGTCATTAGCATACGCGTCACGGGGCCGTTCAGCAGACCGTAAGAGCACTCGCTCTTTCTCATCACGCTGCGTTTTCAAACAGCTCCACGAGAAGCAAATGCCACACGGCTGCCTCCTTGGGACAATGCCAAGGGCAACTGTAAGGCTTTTTAAGGGGGAAGCCATAAGAGGGGCCACAATTCATATTTCATATGAATTAACTAATGATCTGTTTTGGATCAGTGAGAGAAAGAGGAGGCGGCGTGCTGGGGGTCACTCAGCTCTCAGCTGGGCTCACTCTGCCTCTTCATACACGTCTGCGCTGAGCACAAGCTTAATCAAATGTTTTTGGATTGCAGGTGGAAACTGGAGTTGCTGGATGAAATCCATGCAAACACTGTGAGAACATGCAAACTCTGCATGCAGAGTCGGAGTCAGAAGCCGGATCCACAATCGTGGGGGTGTGAGGTCACGGTGCTACCTGCTGAGCCACCATACTGTCCCCAGCTCTTTGAACATAAGAACATAAGAACTATACATACTACTCATACTTTGTGCTAAGTATGAGTGATGCGTGCAACATTTATCATGTTGTTTGCTCACAAAACTGTCGACTAAAGGTGTTGCGAAAGGCCCAGAAGTGTAAGGATAAGCTAAACAAAAAGGCTTGAAATGAAGGCTTTGTTCTACCCACAATCCTCCAGGGGAGCACTGACCTTCCTTGCATTCGAGGGCCACGCGGGATTCCAGGTTGTCCATCTGCATCTGCAGTCGCTTGAGGGTGAGGTCATTCTCACGGGACTTGCGCTTGTAGGCGATGAGGACGAGGATGACGATGATGAGCAGGAGGCCGCCTCCGGCCGCGATGCTGGCGATGGCGGACATGGTGAGCATGCTGTCCGACAGGATGTTCACGGAGCCGGGGGAGACGTGGAGGCCGCCCACCTGGACCTGGGCACCGTGCAGGAACACGCACGTCACGCTGGGTCAGACGCGGGCACGCACGCCCGGGGGGCAGCCGACTTACCAGGACCTTGTGCTGCCCGGTGAGGTTTGGCAGCTCACAGAGCAGCTGGGTCTCCGACACGGTGATGGAGCAGGGAGTCTCGCCGATCAGCACTGTGTAGTTCAACTTGACCCCTCCTGAGGCTGGGGGCACCAGGTTTTTTCCCTGTGCAGTTAGGAGACAAAATTCCTGGAATGAGTGGGGTTGGGGGGGGGGGAGGGAGGTGTCTTTGTCGCACATTTCTTGCCACTTCCTGTAAACCTGCTGCATACCTTGAGGATGATGGGGGAGCCGGACTTCTGCTCCAGGGCGCCAGATGCGCTGAGCGGTTCAAAGTAGGGGTTGGAGTAATACAGGAAGTTGGTGTTGTTGTAGATCAGCAGCGTCTGCACGTTGTTGAAGATGAAGCCGAACTCGTCGGCGTGCCGCGCGGTGTCCAGTCCGGGTGGGGGCTCAGCCGCCAGCGACGGTGCCCAGCAACTCATGGTGGTGGCATTCAGTACCTTGCACACCTGTCCAGAGGGGGGTGACATTGGAGGACGGGGCAAAGAGGAAGAGATCATGCGTGACATATGTGCCACGTGGCAAACACAGACTCTTATACAGCAGAGATCAAAACACCTTAAGCGCCCCCCTCCCATCTGGTAAAGAACAACCAGGGGAGATGGGGATCTCTGCTGATTGGCTCAAGTCGCCATCCCATAGCATTCACCCTGACAACCTGCTCAGCCCTGTCCTGGATTGAAAATTGGTAAGGTGGCAGTGGCAATGGAAAGATGAGATCCATCGGTGGTTGGTGCCAGGACTGTTTCTCTCCACCATGTCCACTCCAGCATGCGGCGCCATGATTAAGTATTCTCAGGGCTCCATAGACACCCACCCCCAAGCTGAATTCAAAGCCCTCTGGCAAGGCATCAAGGTCCCAGAACCAGGAGAATCCGGTCGCGGCGTCATCGAGGCAGGGCCCGCGGGCCCCTGGTTTTGTTTTTCCCTAAGGCGTGCCGGTTCTGAGCAGGATAAAAAATGGCCGAACCCTTCAGAGGCTTGATAGAGACATGTGAGTTCCTCGGGCCGGCAGCCTGACAGCACTCCAAAAATGATCCCAGGAGGGTGGTGAAGAAAATTTTGATATTCCCATTGTCAGCATGGGCAACCCCATGTTTCCATATGGGGGGGGGGGTTACTGGGACTCGCCGCTCGATATTACAACAACAGGCGAAAGTTGTGAGGAAAGAAAGACAGTATAAAATGATAGTCTGATCTGTACGGATGTGATGGCACCTCCTCTCAGTATCTAGCCCATAATTCCACAGCTTGTATGTTTGGCCCAGCAAATGCCACACTGACAGATGGATTACAGCCTTCACAATAGTTTTGCTTTCATTCTTCCGGCTTCTTTACGCGCAGCACATTCCCGAAGTGCGTCACTCCAGCTAGCTCCGCCTTCCTTCCTCGACGCGCTGTGACGATAGAATGTAGAGCGGCGGCTGCCAGAGCCCAGTGCTCTACCTGCTCTTTCGCTACCCGGAACTCGCAGCGACCCGCGTCGCCATCTGTTCCTTCCCCCTGCCGTTCTTTCCGTTTTCCGGGGTGACGTCAGAGGACATGAAGCCCACTTGCTCCCGGCCGGGAGAGAAGAGGCAGGACAGTGGGAGAAGGGAATGCTGGGTAAAAAGGCCCACGTGGATAGCGCAGACCAAAGCAGTCAAACCAGCTTCCCTTTACATGCAGCACTGGAAAAGCAGCCAAGCCCAGCTCAGGTGGCAAAAGGAGGGGGAGGGCAAGAAAAGATTAAACATTATTACAAATTAAGCCCTCCCCCACAGTTTAGTGGGTTTGAAGGCCAGCAGGGCTGCTAGGAACTCTGCCCCTACCCTCAGCTCAGGTTTCAGGTGAAGTGCCCCATCTCTTAGTGGGAGAAATTGGGGGGGGGGGGCTTTTTAAACTTTCAAACCATGTTAATCATTAATGTAGCAATGTACCGCTAAGTATCCCTCCACACTTTGTTCTATGCGCCCAAGAGGTGGAGGCCGTAAATAATCCATGACCTCCATACATACTGTATACCATATATAGATTGCATTGAACCCATGTGCTGGGGGGGGGCATGCATCTCTCTGAGTCGAATTTGATGGATTACAAACAACAAACTGTCTCTCAACACTGCTTTGCTGGGCCTCCGGAAGATGTAGCAGGATACGCCCCCCATGCCACCCCCCCAGACTCGAGAGTGGGGGGCGGAGGTAAGAGAAAGAAAAGTCTTCTTTTCAAATGGTGGATACGGTAATGAGGATTGTGATTAAGGCCTCATTGTGAGCTGTGACAGTGTGCAAAGGGCTTGTATGAGGGAGGGGGGCCATTGTGAGTCAGGGCAGGTGGGGGTTGGGGGGGCAATTTTGGGAGAGTCAAGTGACAGTTCAGAGGCCGCCTTGACAGCGCCCCCCTGCCGCCCCCGCCACTGCCGCTTCGTACCACCACTCATCACTCCCCCGCTGACAAAGGGAGCGAAAATGAAGAGATCCATAGCTGCTGCCCGCCACCCGGATAATAAGGGTTTACGCAGAGCCATCCGGGGTAATGGCAGCCATTTTTAGCAGGGGGGCCCTGGGCTCCATTATGATGTCAGAAAGCCACCCCGTGCCTCCACGATGGCTCTGGCCCAGTATGGAGCACCATAAATGCGTGAGATAAAAGTCGGAACAAATGGGTTTTAAAACCGCCGTCCTGTTCCACAAAAATAAACGGAATAAACTGTTCCGGAGCGACTGGAGCCAGGTGGGGACCTGGGAAGGCTATCCATTTAAAATGTGGAGCACCAGGAGGGATGGTGTGTGTGTGTGTGTGCGTGCCTGTGTGTGTGTGAGTGTCCGTGTGCGTGCGTGTGTGTGCGTGTGTGTGCGTGTGTGTCGTTGTGTGTGTATGTGCGTGTGTGTGTCTGTGTGTGCGTGCGTGTGTGCGTGCATGTGTGTGTGCGTGGGTATGCGTGCGTGTGTGTGCGCGTGGGTGCGTGTGTGTGTGTGCGTGTGTGGTACCCTGCACCTCTCAGCATGCACTGCTTACGCAGCACTGTTACCCTCGGCCGCTGGATCCCTAGGGACCCCCCAGTTCCCTACCCCCCCTTCCCCCCAGTCTGCCCTGTGCCCAGACCAGGAAGGAAAAAATTACATTCCCTTAATTAAACGGAGACCCACCTCCCTCTAGAACTGGGAAGAAAATCCAATCTGTAACGATTTCCTGGTGCCCCGCGTCCCGATAAGCCCGCGCTGCTTTATGCTGACTCCGGCTCCTGACAAAAGTTAATCTTCCATTAAAACCCATTAAGGATCCGGCCCGCCGTCCCCACCCAGAATTCCATTAGAGGTCCAATATGGCGGCTTCTAATCTGGAATGAGAGCCATAATAATAACAAGATGCCCTGGGGGGGGGGCTGCAGTGACCGTGACTTGGTCATAGTAAGCGATTTCGATAAAACTTCACAAGCTGAGGTGTTTGGCTTTAAAGGAAATGACATCAGGTCTCCTGTGGGGAGAGTGGGGGGGGGGGGTCGCCATTCAACATGCAGGTGTGGGGCTTTAACCCAACACACTACTGTCATCATATGTTTGCTCTAGCATGGCCTGACATTTATTTCCCATCTTCATCCCCAGTCCAAGCACTCGGGATCTCCTGAAACCTTCCCTGATGGACGCACGATCGATCCAGTGGGTCCCTCAGCTGTTACTGCTAAAAACCCAAAGACACTATAATCCTGCAGAACGGATGTCAATGCTTCAAGCTGATCTCCTTGGAGGGAGCAGTCCTTAACCAGCTTGGGGGGGAGGGGGCTGAAAAAACTGAAGCCAGCTGGGGGCCACCATCCAGTGCATCTGTGATGAGAGACTTACACGACTCTCATGTCTGGTCTTCGATGAAACGATGCTTTATTTCCCATTTGCACAGATAGGTTTCAAAGGCTTTTTTGGTCCATCACACCTTATATAGTAGACAGCGAGCTTGGGGTCTGAGCATAGGGTCAGGTCATTTATCTGGATGGGATTCCAATTGGTGAGCTTTTGGTGACAAGCAAAGGGGTCTAACTTGCTGAGCCACACACTGCCCCCACGTTAGACCGGCCACACGCATTAGATCCTGATTGGGTTAGATCCACCCCATCTAAAGCACTCCTCCAATCGACTCCCCAGTACTCACGTTGACGGACTCGCGGCCGCCGTACTTGACCCTGATCCTCGGCTCTTGAACCACATCCAGGTTGGTTCCCGTCACAGTCAGAGGGGTGTGTCCACTGTGGGAGAGACACACGGTGGGAGGGGGGGGTTACGCTGGGAGGGGGGGGAGGAACAGAGGAACGCAGAGTACGAAAGAGCGCGTGATGCGTGGGTGGAGGCGACCTTGAGGGAGGCGCGGTAAGGGGCTTTTGAGGAGGTAATGATTAAAGGCGCTTTTAAGCGGCTCGGCCAGCCGACACTCAGAGAGCCATGGCTGCTTTGAAATGCTCCCTCGCTTGCACGCTCCTGCATGTGCTCGCTTGCACGCTCCTTGTGGCCCATCAGCATTCAGAGCGAGTCTCTGGCTCGATAACATCTGCCGCAAACAAGTCGACGGAGAGCAACGCGAAGGACTAAGGCTTTTATAAGATGCTGTTTTCCAGGGGCGGGGCCACAGGGGCAGAACTGAAAGCTGATTGGCCCATTCTGCTGTCAAATTCCAATTCAAAGGACATCATTGGCCAATGATAAGGTTGACCCCTTTATATGACTTACAGTTCCTCTTATGCTCCCCATCATTAAAAAAATCATAGATTTGCCCTTGCCGTTGCCAGGGACTGGTTGCCATGGAGGATCAACAGGCACAGTCAGAAATAAGGACACTGGAGCTCACAGTGCAGTAGGGCACGGATGTTGGCCAGGCCGCATCTTCTCAGTAGAGGCACTGATTTGGGCAGGAGTGGAGGGTGGGACTGGGCCTTCCTGGTACTCCAACCGAGATCCCTGTATTACTAGTCTGCAGTGGCAATTCTAGGATTTCTAATTCAAACAGACCAGCCAACCTTATCATTAGCCAATGATGTGCTTGAAATTGTTGAGTGACAGGGCAGGGGCACTCTGGGGACCAATCAGCTTTACAGATGGAGCTAGTGGTCCTGCATATGCCCTGGTAGCCTGAGCATGCTGATGAGGCTGCAGACAAATGGGAAGGCTGGCAGGGGTGCGATGGAACCTGGGGGGGGAGAACTGGAAGAGCCTCGCAGAGGTTGCTGGGAGTGGTGGGAACATCGTGCTCCTCACACCATGCACCTGCCTCATGCAGGAGAGGGGAAGTTAAGGGAACAGTGTGGGGTCCCCTCCCCCCAACACTAGCACCATCACCACCATCTGGTCCTGCCCACACGACATGTTCAGGGAAGTGTGGCTTGCTCCTCCACCAATCAAAAGCAGGATAGAAAAGACAGACAGCTCTTCCAACCAATCACAACTGCCCAGAGCATTTGAGCTATCAGGGGGTATAATCGTCTGCCTAGCAAAGGATGCTGAAAACTTCAACGAATGAAAGTTGTCATATTTAATTCCCCGGGCTGTACGGAGGCTCACCGCACACGCTCAGATCGTGACACTCTGAGGTGCCTTGTTGGGAACAGGTGCTGACGAGCTTACTGTGCAGAGCTTCTATAGACAGTACAGGGTGTTCATGCCAGTATAAAACGGGAAATTCTAAAATAATGCTTATGTATTTTTTTCTTTAAACTACACGGCCATTTTTATTTTTAAATAAGAAAACAGCCCACTGGGTTTTAAATATGAAACATTTTAACCACGCAATTCCTAAAAGCAGATGTTGGGAAATTCCTATATTTCAGGAATTCTGGCTCTTTATTCCGGTTTTTGGCCATTTTCTGAGTGGAGTCTCCATCACATCGTACCAAACTTAGTGATGACTTTGAGAGGTACATCCGCCTGACTGCAATAGGGCTCTCAGCCGGGTAGGGAACCTCGGGGGTGAGGAGGAACCTCAGGTAAACATGCAGGAAAGGTGTGGAGATGCTGAGTCGGCATGGAGCATGGAGTCCTACCAGCTGGGTCACACCCTGACATGACTGGGCCTCTGAAAAATCATACCCCCCAATCTCTAAACCAAAGCTACCATAAACCATGCTCACACATTCATGGGCTCCCCCTAGTGTCCGGGCCGCTGAAAGTCTTGCCCTGTCTCCCCTGAGTCTCAGAGCCTGGGACTGGGTTAACTCTATCTGATAAGCGGCGTGCTGGCTGGGGGGCCGACCTGGCGATGCTCCACTCAGGCTCCACGCGCTGCACAGTGGGGTCCTCAATGTACTCGAAGATCAGGCTCTCCCTGATGTGGGCACGGTCCACACTCACGCTGATCTGCACGGGGCCCACGCCCGTCAGCGAGGGGGCGGAGTAGCACACGATCTCCGTCATGGTGCGCCTGGGGGGGGTAGAGCAGGAGGAGCATCAGACCCTGTTACATTGGCCCCCGCAAGGCCCCATTACCCCCCACCCCCCACAGTGAGTGGACCTGCCCTACTCAACCCCACCCGTTAGAAAAACATTGGAAATAGAATATAATGTAACTGATAAGCATCGTTTTCAATATGCTTTGAAAATACAGCTGAAAATAAGATAGGAAAGCAAAGAAAACAAAGCCTTGTCACACATATAGGG
>JABFEA020000110.1:6117808-6128194 GCA_019775915.2 Cyphomyrus plagiostoma | reverse complement strand
GATGAAGCATGCCTTCCACACCTTTACATTCCAGCCACAGCCGTAAGGTGAAGCACACCTTCCTCGCCTTTATATCCGTCACAGAATTAAGGTGAAGCACACCTTCCCTCCTCATGCTAAACAGTCCATTTTGTTGCCCTCTATGCTCCGTTAGAGGAAGGACATGAGTCTCGGACCTGGGGCTTCTGAGCATGAATCCAGCCCGGCCAGCCGATCCATGGATGGCCTGGGTGCCAGTCGCCATATTTCACTGGACCATCTATTGTCCCTTTTTTTTTCATCCAATCCTGGTTTCCCTGAGCACACATATCTGCGTGCTCCAGTGTGTGTCTGTGTCTTCCTGTCTCGCTCACTCCCTCTTTCAAAATCCGTCTCACGAGTGGCATCAATCAATCACCCCCCTCAGGCAGCCTTTTTACATCGCACCCCGTTGCGGCCTCGGCGGGGGCACACACGTGCTCAACACAAGCCGGGACGCCAGCAGGCTGATTTACATCGCAGGCTGGCCCACCATCTGCCCCGTGCTCGCTGGCGGCAAATGGGCCCTGCGTTGTCATGTGACCGGGCAGGGTAGCCCACCGCCGTCAGCGTTTGTGATGTTATTTTATTTTAACCACTGTCGGGTGACCATGTGATCATCCATCATGTGATCCATATTAGGTGAAATCTGTCTGCGGAAGGGATGGATGTTTCGGGGGGGGGGGTGGTGGGTTATTTAAAAACACATCCGAATGGTACATCCATCACCCCTTGGGGGGGGGCTCACTTTGTGAGTCAGACATGGGCGGCTGGGGGGGGCAGCACTGACTTACCCAACAGAACCCCTCAGTCACCCCCCCTCGCCAGGGATGCTAGCCATCTTTACCCATCTCCACTCCTCTTTTTACTGTGGCACCTTCAGGACAAAGACCTTGGGTTTGGGAATATTCCTTTGTCAGTACAGAGAAGAGCTCCAGGGCATGGGGTAAAGTCAGCTTGGAGTCTGGCGCCTCCCTCTGGCATGCTCTCCACCAATCAGATGTGTGGCTCTAACGAGGCCTCCCCTCTTGATAGACCCCAAAATCCCGACTCCTCCGGCTAGCAGCCGCTGCTCCGACAGACTCCTTTAGTGTAATTAGGCATGTAAATAATTATTGCAATTAAAGCCTGCAATTACAGGAGTGAGGCCCCTCTATTAGCTCAGAGATGGGTGTCAGGGAATTCTTTGGGTAGCGACAGACATGCACAAAGGCTGCGACATTATACAGTCAGGCGCCGGTGACTATGACGACCGCTGACATCCCAGAACATTTTAATTACATCGGGTTTTTTCCCCTTCTTCCCCACAGCACCTCTCGTACTTTTTCCCCCACAGTTCCTCCGACTCATGAACCAGATAATGGGGATGGGGCAGAGACATAGTGGAAGGCCGCATCAGTGTGGGATGAGGTCGGCTCCCGGCGTAGTACGATAACTGGTCTCTATGGGTCCCCTCACATTACTGGTTTAATCCAAGGCAATAGGTTATATCACACCCAATTTGGAGGTTTTGTGTTCGTAAGTCGGCTACTTAATGGTGCATAGATGTTTCATTCATAGCATGTTTATGACACCGGTCCCAGACCAGGACCGCTCGACTTGGCATTCGGGGCCTGCTTCTGGGGTGGCCCATTGGGGGAGTTAAACTTACAAAACAATGTTTTGAGGGCAGAATGAAAAATGATTGGTTCAGAGAGATAACCAATCAGATTGTAGAGTTGGTGGGTCCAAGCAACCAGAGGAGGATGGACCAAGAGATCTCCCATGAGCGTCCTGGACAGTGCAGTCTCTGTAAGTACTGAGTGGAAAGGGCAGCCATGACAGCTGAAGACAGGGAGATCTGTGTGCTTGAGTAACACCACTTTCTAACTGCAAATTTGTTAGCAGACGTCAGTTGGTCTGTGTGGATCCCGAGGGCAAACGAGGCATAGACTGGACCATCTCTATCTCACCCTCATTAATAATGGCAGGGAGACACCAGCTTGACTCCGAGTGCAGAGATAAATCCATAACTGAGCTCTGGCTAAAGGTCAGAGGAGCACCCTGCTCGTGTGCTAACGAGAGCCGGGACCTCTCACAGCATGTCACCGAGCCCAGCCAATGAGGGCGGGCGGGGCATCGTGTGGGCGGGGATTGCGCCTGTATGAGGAACGACGGGATGTGTGTAATCAAATAATGAGGCCTGGAATCAAGAAACGTTCCAGGGCACAAACCCCAATTAATGCTAATCCGGGATTAAGTCGATTACTGCCGCGTGCCTTCAGCTTCTCTGCTAACCCGTTAGCACTGGCAACAAAGGGCTGCCATCATCATTCACCCAAAGTCCAACTGTCATGTGACCAGCCCAGGCACTTCTCATTGGCTAAACCGGCTCCTTTGTTTGTAATACCCTTTCTAACCTGGCACTGGGCTACAGCTAGAACAAACATCCCTGGCATCCTTCCAGCCTTGACTTCCCTCCAAGGCTGACCTTGCCAGCCTGACTTACTGGCTGTCCTAACCTCCGACCAGGGCCCTGGTGCAAGGCTAGGGCAAGCAGGTGGTTCTCTGCATGGGGCAGAGAAGAGGAGCAAAGGCGGTTTTGCGCAGAGTGAATAGCTAAATGGATTCATCAATAACGGGGGCATCCGTATCGACAGGGGCATTTATCCCTATTTGTCCAGGTGTCAATACCAAGTGAAGCTGTCAAGGGGGTGCTTGGGTTGTAAAGCAGGATATATTGCAGAGATTGATCCCTCCCGCCATCCCAGTGGGGATGGACCGACCCCCCCAAGAGGTGCTAGTGTCGTGTATAAACCATGATTTATAATCTGTTAAAAAGGCAATACAGGGGCATCCGTCCCATTCTGACCGATGGGCTAGACTGGCCAGATATGGTCTACAAACGTTGGGATTCTGAGAGCCGGTGTAGTTGAACTGTCCTTTGGGAGTGTGTGCAAACCCAGAAAATGGTCCCTCCTTGCCTGAGGGGGTTGACTGTTTCCACTCGTAAAATGAGGTTTGAATGAGGGGGAAGGTGAAGCGCACACAGACACACTCAGGCAGGAGCCCGCAGATACACCATCTCAGGTGTAGTGCTCCGGATGCCATATGTGAACAAGAAAACCTGATCAAGCTGCACAAAAAAAGGAATGGCAGCATCTTGCGTTCAGACGACGTTTAAAGTTACAGTGACAGACAGGCATATGGTTCTCGGAGCTGTGTTTGTACAAGCAGCCATCTTCCCAAAAGGCCCCCGGCAGACGCCGCCACCTCGATGACGGTTGGCAAATCCGCTGGGGCGGGGGGCTCGCGGGCCGCTCAATTGTTCTGGCAGCGTGGCGAGTGGAGTTAATCGGAGCCTTTGTGTGGGTCGGTCCTGATGACAGTGATTGGTGCAGGATGGCAGTGATGGGGTCAGGAGTCAAAGCCTTCTTGTTGTACCAACGCTGGCACCCCAACAGCTGTGCAGTAAGCAAATGGTGGCGATCCCAGGAGCTGGGTGTGTTTGGGTCTACCCTCTCATACGGATATGCCGAGTGCCTCCGGCAAGGCCGTCCATAAGCGGCACCCCCCCGACACCGCACCCCATCGGCCTCGCCGGCGCTCTGCTGCTGTTTTCAGGCCGACCTCTTTCTGTCACTCCAGACCAAAATCTACCCGGACTTCCGCCTCTCATCTATGAACCTCATTGTTTTCCTCCTTCCCAAAGAACTCCATTCAGACAATGGGTAGCGACCCTTGGCCCTATTTCTGGGCTTTCTTCACGGGGGTGGAGGGAGTTTAAATAGACTGGGAGTCTCACACACTACGGGAGAGAAATCGCCCTTAAGTGAATGTTAATGTAGCTTTGTTCCCATTAATCACATCCTCCCGCTCCACTGACTCCCAGCTCCCTGCCGGCCCACTGGAGCGCGGCAGATCACTGAGGAATAGCAGAGGCTAATCTATGCCAGATTCAGGGATCCAACCTGGAAGACGACGAGCATCGGCAAAGCCAATCAGGTCACTGGGTTTAGGCTCCAGAAGGTTAGTGTAGCTTAGCATTACTCAACACCCACTCTGAAGGTGTGGGATCGGAGGGCAAACTTTTAAGTTGCAAATCATTTTATGAGCACCCCAAGCGATTTTTGGCACGGAAGACTGCTCTGACCTTGAAAACTCGTGCCTTTCAACTGAAAACTTGCAGAAAATAGCCAATATTTATGGGGACCGTCGGCTTCTATGGCGGCCCGTACTGGAAGTTTTTTCCTAAGGTTTGAAATTCCCGTGACAGATCCAGGTTAGCTGTGGCACTGGGAACGTCAGCCACATAAACGGAGAGGTTTAAATAAAATCTCACAGTGGCACCGCGCATTCCATGACACCTGCTGGCGTTCAGGCTGTTCCCCCAAACCCTCCACTGGGAAGAGCTGTGCTAACGAGAACCAGCAGGTCGTCAGGAGATGCGGCGCCCAAAGTCCTCCATCTGTAAGCAACTTAACCTAAAATGCTAGGTCAAGACAATTATAACTCAGCAAAGCTAGGAGGCACTAACTCACGGACTATTAAATGCTCGCTGCTTTATTAAAGCTTTGTATTGACTGTACATTTGCTGTTGTTACCTAGGCAAAACCGCTTGAATTCAGATTGGTGAAAGTGTGGCCTAGGAGTGTGACCCGTCTCGCTGCATGAGGAAAGGGTCACGACCCTTGAACGCGATCATGCAGATCCTGCCAGCTACTCCAGCATACATGTGCAGTGTACAGCAGGATCACAGCAAATGTGTATGTTCTGGCTTGCGTTGCATGTCCTGCGTGTGTACACGTAGACGTGCATCCACTCCTCAAATGCAAACATGCAAAGCTGTGGCCTATTGTCTACTGCAATCGCTGAAACCTTTGATCCCGGCCCAGTCAAAGCATCAAACAAAGAAAAAAAAAATGTAAAAAACAAAAGGAAAGAATGTCATGCTAAATGAGAAACAACAGGCCAAACTAAAGACTTTCTGGGATTTCTTCAAGGTTTTCAGCCTTTTCTTTCAAATATTAAAAATATATAAATAACTATCCTAAGATGTTTTACATGTGGGGAAAAATATAATCCATCATCACACTGTGAAGATAGTAGTTTCTTAGTGCAAAACATATGGCACAATTTCTAGTACAGATGCATATTCATGCAGGAGAAGTGGTGAAATCAATTTCTATTCGCTTTTGCTCATCTGAACGAATTGTTCTGCCGACACTGGGTCAGGCGTGTGAGAACAGCAGAAGCCCAAACACTGGTGACCCTCCAGTTAACGTGACCTTGGGAGGGGGACTGGCCCTCGAGAAAAGGTGGGGGGTGTACATTGTCCTCCTTCATTGGTCCCAGAACTGAGCGTCGACTAAATGAATCTTTCTGGGCCATTAACGCCATGGCCATCATCACAGTTAAATCACAGAAACAAAGCATGCTGGGCATTTGAGTTTACAGGGTGGGGGAGGGGTGGCATGTGGAGCGGCTGGCAGGATTGACAGCTGGGCAGAGTGAGTCTGTTTATGAGTGTGAGGTACGAGCGCATTCCTGCCCTCCCTGCCCCATCTCACCATACCTAAGTACCTCAGAGCTCCAGGGGAGGGTGAATCTCCCATCACGGCTGCCTCTCGCGCCAACCTGCCTGTTCTCCCTGCCCGCCAGACACAGTGCCGCATTGTTATTCTGGGCAGGAAGCCGGGCCCACATCAGTCCGCGCCCTACTCCTAATTCACCATCATCCCTCCCTTTGTTCATGTCCGGAAAAATCCCCCGGCCCTCCCCCCACCCCCCGATCCTGGTGGGAAATTAGGGATCTGAGCTCTTTTAGGAGAGTTACTCCCTCCACTTCTCCAGGTGAGGGACAAACCCCAAAGCGTCACTCCGGTTAAAGGGCCCAGGAGGAGTTCTGGCCGCTCTTCTCCACTCAAAGAGTCCATGTCCGAGTGGCGCCTTGTTCGCGATCCCCGTGACCTGGCTCTGAGAGGCACCCGGCTCTGAGAGGCACAGGCTATCCCTCATGCGCTAACTGACAGTAATCATTTTATGCATTAATTTTACATCACATTTATTTAGCCCATGCTAGTAACGTAAAGTCCCTGGAGCAACTGGGCCTCAGGGGCCTGACAGTGACATCACTCGGCCAATGATGGGATTGGAACCGACGACCTTCCAGACACAACACAGCATTCCAATCCACTGATACATTACTGATTTCAGACTCCGCCTATCCTATACCCAACCTGGATTGGGTGTTAACTCCTCCCCACGCCCCCACCCATCAGGCAGATCCTGTGGCAGGGAGAGGCCGGTGGGGTAAAACGTGGGTGTCCTGTCGACAGTGACCTTCCTGACCACCGGTGGCCATGGCAGCAGGCACTCAGAGATACAGAACCCTGGAGGCAGGAATCTCACTGCCATCCATGGATCATCATTTTTCCGATACTGTCGGGTATGTCTAAGTGGTGCGATCTGGAGGCGTCAGAGTGAGAGGAGAAACACTGGGGGTGGAGGGGGTGTCCGTCCCGAAAAACAGATACCTGCAGAGCGGTGTGTGTGTGTGTCTGTATGCTGGGGGTGGGGGGGCATGATGAGAGAGGACCCTCATCCTATGGTCTCCATCCCATGCAGCCTTGGAACCCACCCATGACCAGCTAGCCCGGGGCCTCTAAAAGTATTTCTAAAGATGGGGGGGGTAAATGAGGGGGGAGGAGTCATTCGTCACTTGGTGGGATGTGGCGGCCGCCCTTTGAATCTCATCTGCCCTCCCCTGGCTGTGTCTGACGGTTATCAGCCGCACTTCACTCTGTCACCTCATTATGAGGACGGCGGAGTGACCTAGAGGTCCATCTCCACTCTCTATCTCTGCCCTCCCCTGCAGATGCAGCACAATCCCCCCACCCACTGGCCTCATTTCTCTCTTCTGCGTCGCGACATACTGTCACCCCCACCCCGCCCACACCGTACAGACTCCTAATTGCGAGCGCAGATGCCAGCCGCTTCTTCCTGCCGCTTCTTCCCGCCCCTTCCGCTGCTCACCTGTCTCTCAGACATGACGTAGAGGAAGCTGCCATCCAGCGAGAAGGCCATGTCGCGGAGGATGGCGCTCCCATCCTGCATGGCCAGCACCGTCTCGTACTGAACCCCCCCGTGTGGGGGCCCGTCCACCCGGATCTGTGAGGCAGAGACAGGAAAGACTGTTAAACCTCTTCAGCCCTGTCCACAACACATACCCAACAGCTGACAGTAAAAGTTGATTGGCCCGCTCCCCTGTCAGTCACCAATCCCATACGTATCATTGCCTAAGAATATGGTTGGCCCCCTCTATGAATTCTGGCCCCACTTATGCCCCAAACCATTAAAAAAATCCTAGAATGCCCCTGCTAACCCCAAGCCTTTTTCCCTGCCACCCACAACAAACAGACCCCCCTCCTTCACGTTCAGGCCTTGTTTAAAAGCAAAAGAGATTGTCTTCCAGCAACGGTAAGCAGAATCCAGACTAAGCTGTGGGCAGATGTTAGCTAACCCCCACATACCAGCAGGGGGTGTCAGCGAGCAAAGCAGAACTTTTTGACCCGGTGGCAGGAACCTGACAGCAAGCCGGGTTCCTGCTCCTCCCTGACGTCGCCCACACAATGCCACCCCAGCTCACTCTGCCATTATGACCTACAGCAGCTGTTCAGACCCGGCCCGTTCCCCACGTGCCCTGCCAGGGGGGCAGCATGGGGGCTGCGTGTGGGTGTAGGGGCGCGGGACAGAGCCCAGGCTCCGACACCCCTCGAATCCACACCCCCTCGTCTGCCAGAAGCTTACAAAGCTGGCCCATGTCCCAGGGTGGGGGTCAAGTGACGGTCATGCATCTGTCTACGGTGACACAGAACTCAGGGCTTCCCTAGGAAGAATAAGCAAGCACCCCCCCCACCCCACCCCCAAAACACACCACAGAGGCCGGAACTTAATCAGACTTGGAGGTGGGGGCAGACGTCCTGACCGCTGCAGTCTAACTTATCCACAGGCAGCGCACGTGTGTGTGAAAGCACACCTGGAGTCACATGAGAGCCCCTGGGGGTGTGTGACTGTGTGATCTGCTTTAAATTACCCCCCAGTGATGATATTCACACTGGACAAAGATCTGAGAGGGTGCAGCACTATGAAAAGGTTCCAATAAACTGATTCAGATATAAATCTGAAATATAAACTGCCCGGGGTCCCCAAACGCTGACGCACACACACACACACACACACACACACACACAGACACACACAGACACACACACACATACACAGACACACACAGACACACACACACACACACGCACGCACACACACACACACACACACACACACGCACACACACAGACACACACGCAAACACACACTTGCCTGTGTCCCCGGAAACAGAAACCTGACTTACATCCTAGTCTCTGCATCTCAGTCTCGAGCATCTGTGACCCTGCCACCCCCATACAGCTAGAGGACCCCCCTCCCGATTCCCCCTTTGCCCTGTTGTCTTTGGCAATGACCCATATGAAAGTTAAAAGAGCCCCTTTAACCCCCCACATCCCCAGTAACACGATACAATTAAAGAATAAAGACCCCCCCTGCTCATTCGGGTTAATTTATTCCTTCACCGAGACACACACAAAACGAATTGCTCCCATCCTGTTCCCTCCGACCCCCCCCCCCCCCATCCCAGGCATCACAGGAAGATAATGAAAATTGCATTAATGGTGACCCCCGCGACCCATTCCTGGCGCCGACACAGCCGGGTCGGGCAGGGTGGGACAGCTCGGTGAAGCTAAGTGACCTGGGGCAGGGAGCCGCCCCATCCAGGGAAAGGCCCTGGTTCTGGGAGGGGCTGGTATAGTGAGCTTGCACCTGAGCCCCGCCCTGCTCGCCCTATGCCCGCAGGGAAGGGCCTGACCATGCTGCGCTTGCCGTTCAGAATGACGCAGCAAATTCCCCCTGGGGGCCAAACGGCACGACCCCCACCCCCCCCAGTGCTGAAGCAGCAGGACAAGGTTGCGGGTGGCGGGCTGACGCTTATTCATGTGGGACTCTGGGTTTTTAACGTTGACCTCAGCATTGCCTGCGGCACAAGAGGAGTTTGAGTGCCGATGGTGTAGGGGGCAAGGTGAAGGACGGTCTGGGCTTGAAGACAGAGCATGCTGTGTGTCCCATCCTGCTATAGCGCCCCCGCTGCCTTGATACATGCTCAGCAAGGAGGCTTCTGCACCTGAACACCCCCAGCTCACCCGCAATGCAGCTTATGGTTCCCCCCCACCCCCCAAGACCAATGTGAACCTGAGCGCCCAACTGTATAGTGAAATCTGACTTTAAGGATTTTGAAGAAACTGGTCACGCCTTTCCAAGCGAGGCCCCAGAGCACGGGCATGTAAGGCCATTTGTCGGGAAAGAAAGACACATGGATCCACAGAAGGTTCCACTTCGAGGGGCCCCCAACCCCACAAAGACTGTTAATGCTCACCGCTATGATCGGACCTCAGTATACCTAACTGTCCCAAGACCAGTTGGTCTGCCGGGAATTGACGGCGTGTCAAGAATGCATTTTCGCAAAACACAGGACCACGGGGCATCATCGGAATGACAAGACCCACTGCAGGCACGCCGGACAAGTGAAGACATGCTGCCCAGGTCTGGCAAAGCGCCGCAAACTGTCGGGGGCGGGCGCTACTACAGAAAGAGCAGAGAATGGTGAGTATAAGCCAAGACAGAGGGGCCGGGTTCGGGCGCGTTGATCTTGGAGTAGAACAGCTGCAGACTCCTCCCTGCTGGAACTCTGGGTTCCTGATGGAACCTTGGGGCTTGATAACCCGCCGCGGCACGATACTCTTGGCACTAAGCAGTGGGTGAGGTTCCGGTTTGATGCAGCTGGGCGTAACTTGGCCGGTAACAGTGATCCCAGGTTGGGCATTGGAACGTTTGACGGAGGATCCCAGACGACAGCGACTTGACGGAGTTTGCAGTGTGAAGAATGGTAAACATAGCTAAGGGATCAGATCATTAGGGGGAACTTTGATGAGAATAAGGCCCCTTCTGCAGTGTCTGGCGCCCGCCATTAACAGCAGAATCATCACACACCCCCACCACCTGAAATCCGATACGGCCCCCCCACCCACCCTCACTATGGCTGCCCCATATAGTGGACCCTGGTTTGCACGCATACTGTGATCGTCCAATAGGAAAGCGACACGTCTAAGTGACCATATGAATTGGGGTGATCCTCCCCATTTCATTTATGGACAATCTTGCGCTCCAGTGGCTGAGCTTCCCAAATGCACCGATGTGTTTGCTTGGGGGGGGGGGGGGGGGGGGGGGGGGGGCGCGGGGGGGGGGGGGGGGGGGGGGGGGGGGGGGGGGGGGGGGGGGGGG
>JABFEA020000110.1:6074402-6088779 GCA_019775915.2 Cyphomyrus plagiostoma | reverse complement strand
GACGGGGTGGCCCGTTGTGATCAGCACAAAGGCCCGGGTTAGCCTCTTATCTATTAGGTTGCAACCCAGCCCACCCCCCCCCCCCCCAAAAAGAGGGAGCAAGCACTGAGAAATGCACCCTGCGGCGATCGCACATCCACACGCGTGTGTAAACAAACATGCCGCTGGCTGCTGCTG
The DNA here is from genome assembly GCA_019775915.2 of Cyphomyrus plagiostoma. Lineage (NCBI taxonomy): Eukaryota > Metazoa > Chordata > Actinopteri > Osteoglossiformes > Mormyridae > Cyphomyrus > Cyphomyrus plagiostoma. The sequence continues at coordinate 6,088,602 of JABFEA020000110.1, read as the reverse complement.
AATCTCGAGGATTCCTTTCGAAACGAGAAACAAAGGAGACCCCCCCACCCCAGCAACCAAGATTCCACGGATGCATCCCCTGGCAACCAGGATGGCGACCCCCAAATCTCAGCAAATGAGACCATGCACAGGTCTGCATCCCTTCCTCTGGCGGGAACACCGCGTTTGTGCCGACCAGAGAGGAGAAGGATTATCACTACACTGGCTGCCAAGAATAATAAATTCCTCCTCTAATTTGTGAATATCTCTTAATTCGGCAAGAATTTCCTTTCCTCCTATTAGAACCTCAAACCAATTAGCTGTAATTACATGTAGTGTGAGAAAGATCCGATAGTGAAAAATTGCAAACCGCGAAATAATTTACAAGCTTTATCTTAGCTTTTTTCTTTTAATCTCAAAGAGGTCCAGCCCAGCACCTCCAAATTCTGGGGCGTCGGCAGCTTGGGGCTGAAGTCGCAACCCAAATGCTTCTTGACATCTTCATTGCCTACAAACGCACTATCGCAGATTATCAGAGCAGCTGGCTGAGACTCCGGATACGCAAGTGATTAAGATTACAATCATAAACTCACAGCACAATGAGGAAAACATCCCGTGTGTGTGGGTCACGCGTGCGCTTGATCCCTGCCATGACAGCCCATCTCTGGAGCCAAATGTCTTGTCTGATTTGAAGTTTGATGTTTCGATACTCACATTTTTCCCGCTTCCTGAATTGTGCTCTAAGAATGGGGGAGTTTTTGGGGGAGGGCAGGTCATCAAAATGGGCAACTAAAAGGCTAGAGATATAGAAGCACAGGCAGTGTCCCAGGGGAATCTACCTTTAATGAGTCTTTTAGAGACCCATCTAAAATGAAATGTGAAGAACAGAACTAAACCAGAATGTCATAACCCATAGACTGAAACAGTTTGCGGCTGGCGATGGTGGGGAAGTAGCCCTGCTTTCCACCTACGGCCGTGCCATCCTGGTCCTGGAAGGGGACAATCACCCCGTCCGTATATGGTGCCAGTCTGGTTCAGGCTGGAGGTAGAAGTAGTGCTCTTTCCTGTGTGAGGGCTCCACCAGGATGAAGAAACAAGCCTGAAACAGCGAGGACTGAAACAGCGGGGTGTTCAACAGATTTTGCACAGATAATGGAGGGACCGGGAGCGCAGATGTTCTCCCTTTCAGTGTAGAACTGGGCCGCAGCTTCAGATGGCAGGTGGAACGTTCGCTGCTGAGAACATGGCGTACAGGTTAGGGGTATGAGGGAGCCGGTTTGGCAAACGTCAGCTTTGGCATGCGCCTCAGCGCAATTGGTGTCTGTGCCTGTGATCGGAAGGCCGCCGGTTCGAATAATGGTCTCAGCAGAATAGTCTACATGTATCTTGGGCTTTTGAGCATAGACCTTAACCCCCCAAAATACTCCAGGGGTGCTGGTTAAGCCAGTGTTCACTCTCAACAGGATATATGTCTCTAAAAAAAGGAGGGAAAAATATATACATTAGAGCTGGGCTACATGGACCGGAGTGGTCGGTTCTGTTCCGGGAGGGAGTGGGGCAGAGCAGGTGAGGTACAGGGAGAGGGGTGGGGCAGGGAGCACTAGAGGAAGGGGGCGGGGCGTGGTGCGGTCACCCAGACCTATTGCCCATACCTGCACACATAGCAAATAAAGCAATGTTTCACGTTATTTTTGTAGAGTGTGGGGGATTTTCACAAAGGGATTGTGAAGAAATTGCTTCCTTCGGGTCCCCTGTGATACATCATGAGTGAGAAAGTTCAGCATGTTGGCCGCTGCAGCTTGACGGAAAAGCACCAGCACAGTCCGATTCGTTCTGAATAACTCCCTTCTGTGGGAGCGTGGCGCAGGGGATTTACAAAACAGAAAACATCTCCAGACGTGCCAGTCAGACAAGAGGGCGAGACATTGAGTCTAGAACTCAGTTATGGGTTTGGGGCAGGGGGCAGTTAACTGATAAAATAAGGTATTTTTATTGTAAATGTAAAAAATATCAATGAGATCAAGTCACAGACTGTTTTGGGAGAACCAATATACCTCAGATATTTGAGATGTAGTTTAATAATAAAAAGACTTTCGAAATTTTCAGCTTGTATATCCTCTGCACCGTACTGTAAAATATTTATTAAATGTGTCGTGTTTGTTCATGTGAAGAGCTCCTATCTGATACTTTACTGTGTAACTATATCTGCTGTCAGTAATAAAATAACGGTCTGCAATGGCACTGATGGTCATTCCACAAGTGATGTTTATTTAGTCATCCAACCTCCTCTGACTTTGTCCTTTAAACACAAACCCACCTCAGAACTTTTGCACAATGTCACAGAATATGGAAAATGAGTATTTGTTATTCCTTTGGCTCTGTGTCAGCGGGTATGGCAGGATCACACTGCTTATCACCTGACTCACCATGGGATTTTGCAATAAATGGTAGGCGTTCACCTGTTGGGGCTGTTTAAAATTCCCTAATTTAAGCAGGCATATGTATGATCCGTACTTGTTCTGTCATATTTTTACTTCACTGAGCTGCCTGTCAGGGAGGAGGGTGGATTTAATTTTGTGCACTTGCCGTTAGCTAACCACATACTTTGAATAGAATGAAACGCCATCTCCAGGCATGGATACCGTAGTCTCCCGGCCTACCTACACATCCGCGGTGCAGTGTGGTAGAGAGGAGGCAGGCCTTACCGCTTTCGTGCACTGGACGTCCTTCCCCAGCAACCAGTTGAGCTCCAGGTTGCCCTCACCCTGGTAGCAGGACTGCAGGCGATCCTTGATGCGAGCGTTGATGTCGCGGATGGTAAACACACAGAGGGCTGAGTCGTCTGGTGGCCGGTGGTATTGCTTCTGTCCCTTTGAGAAGATGGCGAAGAGCACGTCATCCTGGGGACTGATGTTGAGAGAGGCAGCCAGCACCCGCCCCGGCTTGCCCAGGTGGGCGGCCTGTAGGAGTCGGTACTCGATGCCATTGCGCACACAGCCGATCGGCAGCGAAACATAGGAGTGGAACTTGTGGTCGTCCTTGCAGAGGCGCACAATGCGCGAGGTGTAGAAAAGGTCGCCGGGGGGGCTCCCAGACGGCATGTTGTTCTCTGGGGTCTCTGGCTGCACCGTCAGGAAGTAGACAAAGGCGCCACTGGCAAAGCCGTAGATGTAGTAGATGTCAAAGTGCGACACCAGCGCTAATGTGTCTGACGGGATCTTGACCAGCGAAGACACAAAATCGGTGTGCAGTTCGTAGTCCAGCATGGCTGATGACTCTGGATCCCTGGGCAGCTTACGGCTGGAGATGGTGGGGAAGTAGTCCTGCTTCCCGCCTACGGCCGTGCCTATAAAGAGTGTGCCATCTTGGCCCTGGGAGGGGACAATCACCCCATACATGGTGCCAGTCTGGTTGACGCTGGAGAGGTAGTGCTCCTTCTTATGAGAGGGCTCCACCAAGATGAAGAGGTCATCGAGGCGCAGCAGCTTGCACACGCCCTGGTAGAGGCTTCCGCATGCCAGTAGTCGGTTCTGAGAGTAGTCGATGAGCAGCAGCTTGTTGACATTGTCGGTGGGTGCGAGTGGCTCTGAACAGGGCTGCACTATCAGTGGAGGGTAGCAGGCCTTGTTGTCGTCCTCAGGGCCTGTGTCGTGGGACACCAGTAGTGTCAGGTTGCCCGTGAGCTTGTAGACCCGATTGACGGCACCGATATAGAGGGCCCCGGTCTTACGGTGGACAGTCAGGTGGTTGAAGGCCCATTCCCGGCGTTCCGGGTGGAAGCTGGTGAAGGGCTGGCCACAGCCCAACTCAGGAAGGAGGATGGCGTGGAACAATAGCCATAAGCACAGGGGCTGGGCCAGGCTGCATCTCGGGCGAAGTGACAAAGTCCTTCGAGGATCCAGCTGGTTGCCCATGCTTTGTGTGTAGCCCACCCAGGCACAAGCAGACAAAACAAAGTGTTTCGGGAAGTAGTGGGAAGATGAGACACCCCCCCCAGTGTGTTTGTCAAAGACTCAATTCGTTGTTTGTACCCCGTCCAGAATCTTCACATGTTTCTGAAACACAAACAGAGACAAGAAAAAAATGTTAATAGCCATGAATCTACCATGCATCCATCCTTAACCAGGATTTTGTGGTGGGGAGCCTGGAGTCTATCCCAGGAAGCAGAGGGCACAACTTCATTGTCATTGTGCAAAAATTAACTGTAGCTGTGTTTCTCAACCCAGTTCTTGGGTACCACCAGACAGTTTTTTCTTCCACTCAGCTCTCAGCACACTTGTACCAATGTGGACTGCCTGGGGGTCCCAAAGATTCGGATGAGAAACACTGATCTATAGTAATGTAAACATGGCAGAGTTTCTCAGTGTAAATGGCACCTGACGCTCTGACCACATTCCACATCCTCACGGACCCCAGACGTCTCCTCATAGAGATGGATGACGCCAGAGACAAAGCCAGGAAATATTCAGCTTGAGTCTATTAACAGTTCTTCAAGATGCTGTCGCACTGGGACAGACAAGGCAGGAAAAGAGAGGTGGGCTGGGTCAAGGAAAAAAAGACTCCAAGCTGAGTTGCACTTGTCCCGTAACCATAAATCTGGGAGACATAGGTGGATCCCACTTCCAGTGAAACCAAAATAACATTCCATGCGGAAAGGTGATGGGGCAGGAGGTCGTTTAAGGGGACGGGCATCGCTTGCTTGTGTGACGTGAAGAGCAAGACAGAGAAACGCATTGCCGCTTCGATGGGAACGGCGAGCACGACTCAAAATGGTACCAGATAAAGGCCTGGCAGAGATCAGACGGCTAACAAACGAGGCTGGAAATCTCCTGCAGGAGAAAATATATAAGGGAGTGACGTGTAATAACTGGTAAGTTTTTAATGTTACATATATCTTCCAGTTCAGATTCCACAGCCTGTCATCTAAGAAGTGTGAGCAGCGGAATGGGCCCCCTCCCATTCCCGTTCCCTATCTATCTCCGAAAACATACATCAAGAAGATTGCGCGATTTATGCATCTTTCCCGGGGCCACGCGGTCCTCGCCGTCACTGCAATAAATCAAGCGGGGGGCCATATCTGAGTTTATCCTGGGGAGTTAATTATCAGCGCCATGGCCAGGGTACGCCCGCATCTTATTACTGGCACAAAGGCAAGAACAAATTGGGCCGTGGGTCCCGGAGCTCGCTCCTGGGATCCACTTTCTCTGGGCCCGGTCTCGCCGCACTTGCTGCCCCCTCTCCCGTTTCACCTGTTGGGCGCCCGTCGGCTCGGGTCCTAGAGCTGCAGAGGCTTCTGCAGCAGTGGAATTGAGCCTAAGCGAGTCAGGTCACCCTTCTGGTACTCTGGATTGATGTAAAGATTCATTTTTATGGATAACCAAGGCTAATAGGTAGGATGTGGGTGTATACTGGGAATAGTGGAATGGAGATCATTGTGATAAAGTGCGTGTGGGGTGGGGGGCTGAAGAGGAGGGGTAGGGATAATGTGTTAGAAAGGGCACGTGTCCTTAAAGGGCCTTTGGGATTTTTCCGGAGTCACAGCACAGCACGGCTGGGTAATCCATGCTGGTCCGCATCAGGGCGGACTGGGGGGCGGGACAGTCAGGACGTTCCGGCTTCACCCAGAGTGCATTAAAAAGCCGTGCCAGTGAGCTGGACATGTCAGCTTTTATTCAAATGCATTTACCTCAGGCAGGGGGGGTGGCGATGGGGGAGGACATGTGACCTGTAACCGCTTCAATATCTGTTCTTATTAAACCAAGGTAAGGGATATCGATCGGATGGGGCAATAAAAATAAAATGGAGTGGCTCATCCGTGGGGGGAGGCAGGAAGTGAGACCCCAGCACATTAACACGGCCATAAAACAAACGCCGGCATAAGGCTCGCCCCCCACCTCCCCTGGCTGTATCTGGTGCTGTGGAGATCTCAGGAGGTCCAGGGTTCTTAGCGAGCTGGAATATCCTCCCTGTCTCCTTCTCGACCCCCCCCCCATCTCTCTCTGTACTTATTTTCCCTCGGCTTGTGATCTCGGCCTCGCTTAAGCCGGCACAGAATGCTGCGATTCTTCAGAGGCTCTACGGGTCTCTCTCCTGGAAAGGCGAGCAACAACATCTTGCCTCATTCTTCTGCATGGAACATCGGGTTTGACTCCTCGCTCTGAGGGTGGCTAAGGGCAGCCAATCAACTGTGATGGGCAGTGGATTGCAGCACCGGCCAATCACAAGCCATGTGGTCCAACTGAGCAGCTCAAAGGTGTTTCTAGGCCATGGTTAGGTCTCCTATGAGCATTTAGAGCGTGTTTGTCATTGCACAAAGGTCTCCTACACCTCCCACAGTGTAAATATGTGTGTGTACATGCGTGTGTCTCGCCTGCAATAGACTGGCGTCCCATCCAGTATACCCCCCACCATGTCCACTGTGCTTCCAGACACAGGCTCTAGGCTCACTTTGACCCGGTACTGGATAACTGCTTACAAATAACAATGCAATCAATGAACAGAATGGGCTATGTGGGCCATCACCGGTCAAGCATGCCAGCCTTCAACCATCGCCCCCACCCACACTTTTGACTGCAGAGCGGGCACAGTCTCCATGCTGCGTAATGCCCCGAGCCAAGCCAGAGACAGAGCGGCCTGGGCCTGGTCCATCTCACTCCATCTGTGAGCCCGGACGACGTTCCCACAGCTGAAAAGACACCCCCAGGCACTTGACGTCACTATTTGGGGGTCCGCTTGCACCCCGTCACGAGTGCTGCCCCCTCTTCCTGCCTGCTATCGCCAGGCTCTGCTGAGCAGCCCATCGACCGGATGCGATCTCTGCGTCCTGACATGTGATTTTCTGCTCCTCTACAAAATTAACTGAGAGAAGCGACGCCAGCTGTGACCAGTCTCTGAAAACAAAACCGTTCTGATGCTCGGTCCCTCTCAAGACAAACTCCAAAATCCACAGACCAAGTATAGGGGGGTGCTTGGTGATCTGTCAGAAACTCCTAAGACCACGAGAGAACTTGCAGGGGGGTGTGAAGTGGGAAGGTGGGGACTCACCCCAAAGATGCAGGAGATCATGGGAAAGACCTACACGCCAGAATGACTGCACTTCCATGTGGTTTCCCAGAGCCACATAAGTCAGGGCTGAATATGGAACCTCCAAAGTGGGCGTGAAGTGCACAAATATGAAGGCAGGGCCTTGGTCCCCAAACCCCGCCCCTATCACGAGGCTGCCGGCCCACCTCTGTGCATCCTGACATCCGTATCATAAGCTCCTTCTGCATGCAGCTCCACTAAGTCTGATCACTTCAGAATTTATATTTACGGCCATTGTATGCTGAGAGATAAAGGACACAAACGGCAATCCGGTTATCCCGTTAAATCCCATTAATTGTTATGGTAACAGCCTGAAAAAAAAAAAAACAAAACCTCCACACACTGGCATTTCATGGACCTGACTGATCCTTGCACTTCCAGCCTGGAAATCACAAACAACCCATCTGGGTTTATCAAGGCAACAAACTTGCATGGTGACTTCTAAGCCCTACATGGAAAGTTCCGGAAAAGGAGCGATGCCCGATCGGCGGATTATCCCCCCCCCCACTCTTCATATCACATATGTGTTAAAAATAGAAGAATAATCTTGCCTAAAGCGGACACAATAAAAAAAAGATTAGCGGATGGGGTTAGCCAATTAGTCTCTATTCGTTAGCTGACATTCTCCGCGGAGGTATCCGGAGGCTTCCGGCGCGGCGCATGACTGCACTCTGATATATTAAACCCCCTTTGTCTTTGTACGAGTGCTGTGTGATGTGACGATGCCCACTCGTGCCAGTGTGCCAGCGGCAGCCCTCTACCAGGCTCTCTAGCCGGTGGCACGGTCACCTGGCAGGCAGCACCTTAGCCTCATGCCTCAGCTTAATAGTGAAATAGTGCCCCCACTACACCCCACCCCACAGGACCACACTGCAGGATACAGCAGTGACGGGGAGGATTTTCAAAGCATTTGAAGTGCAAAACACTGGACAGTGCAAAAACAGGGGCATTGGACACCCATCCTGTATTTACACGATGGTTTCTAAAAATAACATGCCATTTTGAACCAATGCTGGATGAGGTTTGTCCTGTATTTCGCCATTTGCGGTGGCGGGTGGCGTCCTGTATTTCTTCAGACTAAAAGTGGCAAACCTAGACGGAGGGGTTTACAATGTGTAAGTAAGACAGCGGCCGCACATTGGGGTTGAAGAAATATAATGGCTAATAACTAACAACGAATAGATAAATATTAATAAGTTCAAGTGACCAGTGCCATACCGGAGGTGGGGGGACGGTCTGGAGAATGGCAGGGGGTAGCAGGGTCTTTAGTGTCCTGACAGCCTCGGGGAAGAAGCTGTTGCTGAACCTAGCAGATCTGTCTGGAAAGTTCCGACGCAGGGAAAGGAGCAGAAATAATGGTCCTATTACCGGGCCTTTTGTTTGGCTTTGCAGGCTTCACCACCATCACAAATGCGACGTCATGTTAGCGTAACGTTATCTGCGAGCCCACATGCAGAACCGGAACAGTGCCTCTCCCAGCCATTGAGGAGAAACCAGCGTCTTGCATTCGAAAAGCCTACAGCAAATTAGTCCCCACATTCAAGTTTTTAAACACTTTACTAAATTTTAGATGTATCACAGTATGGCAGCTGATTTATTTATTTTTAGGAGACGTGCCAGCTTTGCTTTAAGCTATGAAAAAATGACGTGAACACAGTGTTCTAAAGTGAGCCTTGAACTGTTACTGATTACACACAACTAAATAGTTTATTTTTCTGAATATTATTTCGAGTGCTTTTGTGTTGTCATGCCTGATCTCGAGCCCTGCAGCAGAGCCCCAGGGTTCAGACCCGTTACGGTTCCCTGAGGTCTCTTAGCCAATCACAGAGGCCCTACTGACCCATATGACGACTGCCACGTTGACATGGCGACGGAACCAAACGGTCCCATAAAATCAGCAGGGCCACCCCTGACTATGCAGTAGTCAGAGTGTAATTCAGGATGCACTTTCACCACTGGGACGGTACTTCACAAGTCCCACAAGGGAGCCATAAAGTAATCATCAATAGTGCTCTCCACAGGCAGGGGTCGAATCACCCTGAATCACAAACTTGCTGTGAAATCGCACGGCCTTGCGGCAACAGCGAGAGCCAGGGCATGGCACCAAACCCCACCCTCCCAGGATACTCATAGGTCCAATCGTTTCCTCGTCTCCCCCCCCTGGCTCCAAGGTGACATGCCCATGACAACTGGTCCATTTGACATGGATCACCCTCCTTCAATGCGTATCAATCGGATGTGCCGATACCTAACCCCACCCCCATGGGCAAACATGGGAAAGCATTCATTCTAATTGGCTGTTACCACCATGTGCACAGCCCTTTTGCCCACTCCTATGACCCCCCAGATGCTTGTCCATGTTAAGTTGGGGGGAGGCGGAGCAACGACCCGCAGACTCAAATGTCACTATCACCGGTGGCAACAGGCTGCCGGGAGACATATGACATCACCTTTATCATGCCAAGATACGGGCAAAATAAACCTCATCACAATATCGGTGAGACCGTCCCTGGTAATCCAGCGAGGAGGCCGACTCTGACAAGCACCTGCAGTAGTAATAATCACCCACAGCTTCCCCGACTCTTCCGTTTTTAGGGAGCAGATCAGAAATCAACAAATGCTCCCGGAGCTTCTGAAGAGAGATGTTGAGGAGAGACAAGCCCCATCTCTCTGTTGCAGTTTCAATGAAGCAGGGGCCACTAGCAGGGCAAATTAAAGGTATAAGTAAAAACAGAGAAAAGCGTGCTGGGAGTCACTGATAACCGGTGAGTGAGCGAGGCTCGTTGCCGCCTTAATGAAGAGGACACGTTATACCCACACGGCAAGCGACTTCCCGCCGGGCCGCCGCTCCACGCCGCCATTTCATCTGGCTTCCCGAGTAAATCCTCTTCATTACGGACCTGAGTAAATGGGTCCGTTTCCAATCGATTTTAGCCCCTTGTGAGGAAACAGGCAATTTGAGGATCTCTCTGGAAAAGAAAACGTGCAGATGAGGCTGGCAGGGAGCGAGCGGCGTGCTGGGGTATTTCTGACCAGAGTTTAGGGCTTGTCCAGGATGGTTAATGTGGATTGGCTGTTAATCTGCCATAGGAGAGGATCCCAAACAGAGCATCCTAGTCCAGCCTAAGGAGAGCTGGGCTAATGCCGGAATGCCGGCATTCCAGATCCCATCAATCTGCAATTTCATCAATCTGTCTGTCTATCTATCCATCTGTCTGCCTGTCTACTCCCCTGTACACCATCGTATTCCAACATACTCAGTCACTCTTCCATACTCTGCCATACTTCACCCTAGCTACCTTCCTTTACCATAACATAAATACTTCCCTGCAGCACCTGGGAGACAGAGGCATTATGGGAAGGAGCAAGAGGGAGAGAAAAGCAGAGGGGGACAGCATAGTGGCAGTCTGTTTCCTCGCTCTAAGCGTGTGTGCCATATTTCCACCACATTAAACCTGACAGCGCCAAATATTACCGCAGTAAAGCGGACATCTAATCTGGCACCATTATGTAACTGCGTGTTTCGAGGAAATTAAAGCCCACCATGTGGTAATCTGCTGCTATGCCTGGTGATGCCCAGGTTTCTGCTGAACACATGGATGCTTGGGTCAAACAACAAAAATGGACAGGGTACAGGGTGGCACACTGCCAGCTCCTCCACCAAGTGCCACCCCTCCTCTCCCTCCCACCCCCAGAACACACCCTCTGCCGTGCCAGGCACCAGCTTGCGTCTCTGCTGCCTACACCAGCCGTCGGTGCAGACCACACCTGCCCTGCTGTCCTGTGTCTGCCCTGCAGGGGGCAGTCTGTCTCTCCCTCAGTTCAACCCCGCCTTCTCACTCTGCCATCTCAGGCACTCCTTACGAGCAAGATGGCGAACGCTGAGATGTGGGGGCGGATGGCTTCAAATGTGACTTCTGGGCAAATTGGCCAGATTCTTCTACACGTGTCGTTCTTATTACCAGCATCCGCTGTCAGCAGAGGCTTTTATTAATAGCAGCGGTGGAGGCTGATTACTCCCAGAGCTCACTTTCATCCTCGAGCTCTGCGCTATTGCTGCTTATCTCACGCTGTGGCCAGCAAGAGCTAGCCTCCATTACTAAAGCCATCGACCAGCAGAGATCACACCCAGGAAGGCAAGGCAAAGCCAGCCCAGCCATTAGGGACCCACGAGGAATCCTGGGGGAAAAAACAGCAAAAATGTAAATGTGGAAGGAAGATAAGCAAAGCCTTGGTTTGCTACTGATAATTCCGTTAAGGGAGCAAAGCTATCGATAGAGATGATTTGTGAGGAGTTCTTGTCTCAGGGACCCCAGCTGCTCTGCCAAGTGTCCTTTAAAGTCTTCCGCACAATGGAGAGAGAGAGAGACACCGGAGAGATTCCCACCTTCCAGATAATCCTCTGACTCGGTCCCTCTCTTGCTCGCATGGCCACGCTGCCGCCAGACACCTCCAGACCTCGTCCGTTTCTGACAACTCAGAAGGCAACCAGGAAGCGGCGGCTTACAGCTGAGCATGGAAAGCTCCAGAAGCAAGAACCAAGAGCTGTGGCTAGATGGTAACTGAGTGATGGAGACCTTTAGCAGGCAGGGGAGCAAAACCACCAGACCGAGGTAGAGAATGTGGGAAATTTTGAGAAACACAGACATCCTTGATGTAACAGTGTGACCCCAAGAGAAAGTGCTTAAACTGCTCCTCATCTACATCTCAGCCTTCTCTGCTCTTACTCCAGCATAGCAGGTGGCTCCCAAGCACATCGTATACCTGTTTAAAGGGCCCCCTTAACCACACTGAAGCCCCTCACTGTAGACTGGGCCGCTTTGAGTGCTCAGTGGCTTTCTGATACGCTGTGCCTGCCATGGAGGCATGTAATTACATTTAAGATGGTATAGTGAAGTGGAAAGAAGTACCCTGACAATATCGGTGCGAGATGAGGGGTAATGATGGCTTGTGGACTGCTGGGGGGCTGTAGCTCCCCTGGTGGACTTTGCAAGTCCCTGCACTCCTCGGGCCATGATGAGAGAGACCTGGCCTGTTTAACCACATTCAATGGTGGTAGAGCTCCAGTAACTGATGGCAGGAGATTGGGAGGGGGGGAATTAGCAGATTTGTTTACTTTGCCCTGGAGATGAAAGCTGGTTGAAAGGGTCAGGGGCAAAAATAATCAGCACACCGGCCCGAAGGGTGAGGAAGAGGATATTATCATTGGCCGCTGCATTGTCATCGCAGTTGCTGACGGATAATGCAGGTGTTTGTTTGGATAAGTAGGAAAAAAATAACCTCTTTATGTGCAAACCAGCAGCCCCATAATTTGTGAGTTTACAGCTTGGGTCGGGGGGGGGGGCATCTTGGAGGCTAGCAGGTTTTGCCGGATTTCGCAACAGCCATGTGACGAGATACAAACTTATCTGACCCAGAACATGTTTAATTTGGCACTGAATGCATTTCCCGAGTGACCTGCCGTAAGCCAGGGGGGGCAAAGATAACAGAACATGGGTCATCCATGTCCATCCTGATGGCGCTTTGCGGGGCTTGGGATGGGAACTGCAAACGCAGAGAAATGCCCACTCATACTCTTCCTGACAAGCTGCAAGAAGGAGGTCTGCTAGGAAGGAGGACTTCCTATGAGGGGTGACGTCTCAGAAACACGGCCACCATGCAGCTCAGCTGATGCAGTGTCACGGAAAGATTCTTGCGCTCTGGAGACACTGAACTGGATTTGCTGGGTTTTGGTCTGACACCATAAAAACAATCAAAAATGAAATGAATGTGTTACTTGTACTGGCAAATCCCTTTCATTTATGCCTCGTTCTGCTGAAAAAGGCTCTTAAGACTTTTTCTTTGTTCAGAACAGGAATCTTGAGGTGCTGACGCCAAATTCACATACACACACACCTCAAAGTACGTTTGCCTCGAAGAGCTTCTGGAAGGCTCTTCTGGCTACTGATGCACTGAGTAGTTGAGCTCACCACCGAGAGGAAGCACACCTTTGACAGTGTGAGAGCCTTTCGGTGAAAACCTTTCACGCTCTTCACAGATAATGCCCCCTACCAAGGTATATAAAGAGGTGGGGTCGCTTACCCCACCTTGAACCTGATTGGCCCATCAGAATGCCCAAGTCCCCATCAGTCACTGACTCAAAACACATAATTGGCTAATGATAAGACTGCCCCCTCTTCATGAATTATAGCCCTTCTTATGCCTTCCACCTTAAAAATCCGTGAATCGCCACTGCTACCCAGCAGGGTCTCTATGATTCTAGCAGAGCTGGTGAATGATAAATGGGAATGAAACATAGTCTGTTAATAGCGGGCGCCCAGACGGGTCCGTCGGAGCAATTCTCAGCTACGGCAGGACATCACGGCATGGATCCCACCCACAGAAATGCGGCAGGCAGGGGCGTGTATGGGGGGGGGGGCCTTGCATAATAACACGGGCTTCCTTGGGGCCTTGCCTACCTACAAAGTTGTTCAAGGCACAAAGCATACTTCTGAGGCTGCTGGGAAACCCTTGTATTAGAAGCGACCAATCCGGAAGCAATTTTTTGGCTCAGGTTCAAGAGAATAGCATTGCACCCCCCCCCCCTCCCCAAACACACCTTCAGAGTCATGAAGTCTGGAAGGTTCTGCTATTAAAGCAGCACAGAAAACACAGAGATGAAGATTCTGGCAGACGTCGATTGGTTCCGAGCTTTGGACGAAGACAACAGAGTGACCAGTCATGAAGTGGAAAACAAAATAATTAGAGAAAAAGCAGGAACTAAAACAAGACCAACAACAGTGGGTAGCATCGTCGCAGGGAAGAGGGAAAGAAAGAATGCCAGAAGACAAAGGAGGATCTGAAACAGCTCTACAATTTAGGGAGCAGATGGAATGGAAACCATGAACAGAACCCGGAATGATGACTTCAGGAATGGAAGCCATGAACAGAACCCGGAATGCTGACCTCAGGAATGGAAGCCATGAACAGAACCCGGAATGCTGACCTCGGGAATGGAAGCCATGAACAGAACCCGGAATGCTGACCTCGGGAATGGAAGCCATGAACAGAACCCGGAATGATGACCTCAGGAATGGAAGCCATGAACAGAACCCGGAATGCTGACCTCGGGAATGGAAGCCATGAACAGAACCCGGAA
>JABFEA020000110.1:6056120-6066712 GCA_019775915.2 Cyphomyrus plagiostoma | reverse complement strand
CCCCCCCCCCCCCCCCCCCCCCCCCCCCCCCCCCCCCCCCCCCCCCCCCCCCCCCCCCCCCCCCCCCCCCCCGCTAGGCACTAAACAGCTGGTTTCCTGCTAATTAAAAAAGGGGCTTTTTACATTTCAGATCCCCACTCCAGAGTATATGAGAGGCTATCATTGGCTATCAGCAAACCCACTTATATATATATATGATATGTAACTATATATTTTTTCTCTCATTCCTGGTATATATAATATGTAATATATAATCCTCTTGTACTCTTGTTCCTGATGTATATCTATATAATCTTCCAGTTTAATGTTGCAGTATGGGTCACAACGGTTCATCCGAACAATCCTTGAAAATCTCTCAAAATACAAAACAGCAGATGAAGAGGATAAATGTGCCGTTTTTAGCTGGTTACAGAACATCAGCTTTTCGTGCAAGTTTTTGATTATTTAAAGAATGTTTAAGGGACCACGACTTAACGAGTAACACCCAAATAGCCTGAGACCTAAAATTAAACCTTTGATTTTAAATGCCTGAATGAGAGCGGTTTGAGCATCTACACTTGTTTGTGGATCCTTAATTAACCTCAGTATCTGTTGCTGGTAGATAGTTACACCAGAACCAAATGAGTTTTTGTTCTTTGTTACCCAGTAATCTTATAAAGGATAAAATAGGTTTTTTTTAAAAACCTTTTGTGGGAAGCTATTTAAATTATCTATGGATGTTGTGAGTTACGACTTACATACTGTGTATGCTGTACTGTATATAACAAAATAAAAACAGAGTTCATTTGCAAGGTCACTTGATTACACTGTATAACACTCTGCTGAGAGTTGATGTGAGATATTTTAATGTGAATTTCAG
Organism: Cyphomyrus plagiostoma; assembly: GCA_019775915.2. NCBI lineage: Eukaryota > Metazoa > Chordata > Actinopteri > Osteoglossiformes > Mormyridae > Cyphomyrus > Cyphomyrus plagiostoma. Next base: position 6,065,853 of record JABFEA020000110.1, on the reverse strand, counting down.
GGAATTTGCCTCTTCAAACAGCAGCTATTTCCGACAGTCAACGTCAACGCAAGAATGACTTTGACTGGAGCACAGTGCCTAGGAAAATGAAGATTTGCGAGAGCACGTGCTCTCTGGCTCTTCTGACGGAGGATGTGTATGTTCTGAATATTGTATTTGTGTCTACTTGGCAACAAACTGTCTTTCATTTTCCTTCAAGGACCTGCAAGTCGTCTCCTGCACAACAAAGTGAAATTAGTGGGGCTGTTATTGGTATTTGGGATGGACACAAAAAGATGTTCTCAGTTCAAGGTATTAGAGGAGCCCAACCTTCGCTTCCTGCTGCGGTGTTCGGCGTTTGGACATGAGACACAGTAACCAGCACAAGACACCGCCACGGTGCTCGAATAACGCAAGTTTCCTCTTGCCTACATCTAGAAATAAATATCAAAATTGTTGTATTTTCTAAATTTCGTATATTTTCTAATATCGATCACACGTTAATATCAAGTAGCCTACATCATGAAAGGTGACAACAAAATTAAGAAACCAACTGAAGACTACACAAGATCAGGTGGTAAGAGCTGATGAAAGTAAGTTTATAATTAATGTCTTATTGTGGTAAAGCTGCCATCTGTCACCGTACGTCAATGACATGCATCTACAGCGAAATACATTAACGTCCATGGGTGTCATCGGTATAGGAGGCAGTCAGTGAATAACAGGCAAATTTATCCTCAGCATGCAAAGGGTTCCTAATTCATAAAGACAGCCACTCAACAAGGAGGGACAATGAAATCCAAAATAGCATTGCTGCACCATGCAGCAGGTTACTGCATCCCTCAGACTGATAATGCCAAGAGACGTTTGTATACAAGGAGAACATATATATCAATATCAAATAACAGCACAACGTAATTAATCACAATTACCACACTTCTCGATAAGGATCAGATCTAATATTTAGACGCAAACAAATGAAATACCAAAGCGCATCCGAAATGGAACCACGTACACGGAAAACCTGCTTAAAATAGCCAAAAAAATAAGTAGAAAACAGGTCCGTACCATAAAAGCGCTGCTATAAATTGAGATGGGATGGGGAAAAATGGGTTTTAATGCAATAAGCGTGCATCGCCATTCACTAAAACGCGTGGACATTAATTTCACTGTCTCTGTATGCAGTGGCCTTGGGTTTAATATAACCGTGGAAATCAAAGGGTTCTATTGGCATTGGAGGGGTCGGGAGAGACGTGCCAGCCCCGCTGTCAGTAATAGTTAACCCACCGAAGCAGCGCCGCATATACCCGCGCCAGTCGCTCATGCAATTAACAATGTGCAAGCCACTAACGCTCCCATTTACTCTTATTTATTAATCAGTATGACCGGCAATTTATCCTGCAACGAAAGTGAAAAGGCACATTTTCCTCACTCACCTTATGGTATCGATAAGGGGGCTGCGTTTTCTCTCTTGCTCCGATGAGGCAACTTTGGTTTCTCCCTATCAGATCCTTTTTTGGAACATAAATGCACGCACATATACGTGTATTTATCCACACCAAAATGTTCCTTTGCCTCAGCTAAATAGCCCAACAGACAGGCGATTTGGTGTTTCGGCTGCAGGGTATTCCTCCGGAAACGTGTGGAGAATAGGGATGCAATAAGCCGTTTCATTCATAGGGCTCTGATGAGCCCAGCGAGTCAATGCAAGGTGTCTTTACGCGTGATCGGCTCCTACGGCCACACGCTTCTAATGCAGCCCGATCCCTGCGATCATCTGACAAGCAAATGACTTGTGTCGAATAGTCCTTTAAAGAAGTACGCCGACCACGCGGAGCATTCCTTTAGTTCAGGCGGTACTGTTCCCCGATACAGAGCCCGTACACCGGCTTGCCAACGTCCATTCTTCCGTGCTCCAATTGCTACCTCGCCGCAGAAATTTACGCGCGTTTACTCTGAGAGATGTACTGCCAGACTGGCACTGCGACTGCCTAAGCCCGTCAGCGTACTGTACAACTCAGAGAGCACATCATTTTAAAGCCAGCCCCCTGTATTCTCCGGGCACTCGGCCTCATCTGCATATGGCATGTTAACTGTTTCGGTACGAGCTGTACAGGAGCACTGCCTTTTCCTACAATATTTTACCATTAAATAAAGGGAACATATTAAATCGTGCAATTAAGAGAACTTCCACTAATAGTTTTTTGCCACCTGCTTTTGCTACCTCTGCAGGGCAACCCTGTAAAACTGAAACCGAGTAAAATGATCTCCCCTAGGATATCTTTGATAATGCATTAAAACATTTCGTGAATACGTCCCCACTCGCGTACTTTTTCACTTTCTGCTCTCCTGCCCTTTGACTGATTGATTGTCACTGCCCTAAAAAGTATTCGCTTTATTTTGCATAAAAGTGAAATTCAAATAGCATATACCGAGTCGCTGGGGAAATTTCAACGAAGAAACTCTGAAAATGAGTTTGTGTAAGAACTATGTTAAATCACTATCACCTATAATAAAAATAATAATAATAATAATAATAATAATAATAATAATAATAATAATTGCCCAGATATAATCTAACATGGAAGAGGAAGAAGGAACACGCGCTAAACACAACCATCCCATTGTATTTGAACAAAGATAGAGAAGGTGATTCTAAAAACAAGAAACTTTCATGGAAAATGCAAAAGAACTGTCATAAAATATAAACATTGTGCGCTTTGCTGCGGTGATTAAATGATTAAGCGATTTAACGTCAGTTTAACGCCGGTTTCTCATCTTGCAGATTTTTTCAGTTTTTCGGGTGTCTTACCTTGATCTGACTCCAATTTGATTTTCCGACTCGAATAGCCACGATAGTTCCTTAAGCAGTTTAGCAGCTTAAATACGTACAGTACTTCGTTCGTAAACATATAGTGCAGAGAATAAATTACACGAACCGCTGGATGCGAACCCCGACTGGTTTCTTTTGTAAGGTAACCCCACGTGCAAGTTACAGATAGTTACATCTGAAGTCATTCATCACAGCCTAATGTATAGTATCCTTAGAATATTTTATGTATATTCTCTGTACTGGGGGTATAAAATGCTGAAACTTTAAAGATGTTGTTAGATCCTCTTCAACTATTCAACAGTGACACCTATGGGTACAAATCAGTACCGTCGGTCACTTTTACTTTATACGCTGTTTAACACCGCAGTAATGTTTCATTCTTTTTCCCATTGTGCGAGTTTGTAACACATGAACATATATATATACCTTATTATAAATTTAATGTATGGCGAAATCAGTATTCGTGTTATGAATATGAATATAATATTCATAATATTATCAGTATTATGAATATAAATGGTCTCCAAGGAAATACGTGTAATTACTGAATATAACTTAGCTAGCATGCAGAACTGAACGACAGTTCCCTCTCACGGATTCAAAAACTAATATTAAGTTTCATGGTTTTAGTGTTTAGCATACCACGGAGATAAATACATGGATCAACGCAAAAGCAGCTTTTCATTAACTTAACGTGAGATACTAAATGTTTTAATATGTCATTAAAAATGCATCGAAAGAAAAATACACTCTGTGAAATATACTTTCAGTTACTAGCGTGCCTGCAGTAAAGCACTGGTGACATTTGTGGAGAGTCCGCTGACGTAAACGCAGAGCCCACGCGCTGTCAGTTAGGTCGCCCGGGGTTATATAAACGGTGTCCGTGTTACGTGTCCTTATAGAGTAGGCTATATAACACAGATGGTTTGGGTGTATAGTTAATGTGTGTAACGCGCTCTTTTGTTTAAAATATGGACAATAACCAAGCTGTTGCACACTTCAAATTACTGAGGAAGCTGAAACAGCAATGTCGTGCGTGCAGCGGCGGCACTTCAGCTGGAGCACGGGAAAGTCCATGGAGATAGGTGTGCTGCTCAATAGTTAATGCATGAGGAAGGTTGTTTTTAAACTTAAAGACAAACAGGAGTCGTTGTATTTGTTGGTTTGGTTTAATAAAATCATTCGGTGGTTAATTATATTTTTTTCTCCGGTGATAAACGGTTCCCTGTGGTCTGTACCCTCTAATTCGTTACAGGGTCTCGTGTAGCATTTAACAGTCCTAATCTTCCTGAATGTGAGTTTGAAGTCAGGGAAGTTTTGTAGCGCTTTATTCGGGGTAGCCAGCTCTCACGCTTTCAGATCTCACATTCACGTAAGAAATCTTACGGCAAATTTCTATTAGTCCATTATAAACCTGTAATTAGCGGCACCAAAAGCATTAGGGTAGTTTGCAAATCCTATAGACTATTTACAAGGTAATAAAACCGTCACATACATGTAAATTGACGTGCATGTGTGCGCAGACGTTTTGACGTGTTTAAAGTCTCACGCCAGCCAAGACCAAAGTTGGCAACCCTGTTTATTCACCGTAATAATTTGATTACAGCATGGATAAACTTGCAGGAGTGCCATTTGGTCCATCCATCCATCACCACCCGCTTGTCCGGGATCCGGTGTAGCAGCTTCAGGAGAGATACCCAGACCTCCCTTGCCCAAACCACCTCTACCAGCTCCTGGGATGCGGGGGGGATGCTGAGGCGTTCCCAGGCCAGCAGAGAGATATAATCCCTCCAGCGAGTCCTGGGTCCGCCCCGAGGCCTCCTCCCTGTAGGACACGCACAGAAAACCTTTCAGGGTAGCCACCCAGTAGTTTTGGACTCATAAAATTCAGGGTACATTTCAATACTGTATTTACGCGAATTTCCTAGAAAAATCGGGAATAGATGCAGCTTGTGTGTGAAGTTCGCTGCAGCCTTTTGACCTTCATGTTGGACCTTGCTGCTTTAGACGAAAGTTTTCTTTACTTCTAAAATAAGAAGAACTTTTTAATAAAACTGTAATTTAATATTTTCCCCATCTTCAAGAGGCGCAATGCGCCAAGGCTAGGAAGCCGTCTCTGAATCTTAAAATAGGGTGTCTAGCTAACCTTATATTCGTTGTGCATTCATTATTTGTATCTTGTACTTTGCATTCAAATTACCACTGAGACACCGAGTGAATTAAAGCACAAATAGGATCTTTATTAATGCAATTAGTATCTGGTACTGAGTGAAATCCTACTCTTATTCATGTGCTTTGAGGGACCACAAGTAAGTAGCCAGCCCTGCCTGGAACAGTCATTTAGGTTTTATGTTTACAGATAGTGCCCCCTCCCTGAATCAGTACTAGCAATGGGAAGATGGATGGATGTGGTGTCTCAGTGGGTATCGCTGTGGTCTCACACCTCTTGGCTCTTGGTTAGTAGACCCCGGGCCCCAGCTCTGTGTTGCATCCCGACCCGCCTGCGGCTTGATCCGCTCGGCAACAAACAGGTCTAGTAAAGTAAGTTGGTAGGGAACATTTTATTCCGCTTACTCTTAGAACAACAGCTGACGAAAAACAAAAACTGGGAAAACAACACCACACTTTTTGTTTTTCCATGTTATTTTACAGCAACAGGCTCGTCCCATAACATCTGTTTTTGCAGACTTTGCATCTTCTCCCTGTGGCTACCCCGGCTTCCACCCCCAGTAAAAAGAAAATAAAAGGCATGCAGGGAGATGAATGGGTGTGTCAGAAAGTTGACCCGGGTGCCCTGTGCCGGACCAGTGTCCCGCTAAGGGATGGTTTGCGGTGCCTCTTGGGAAAGCCTCCATGCTTGCTCTGACCCTTTATGGGATGCTTGGCTATGGAATGTGGATAGACAGGTATCATTTGAATGAATTAACTAACATAAATTCAATCATGATTTTAATTCCATTCTAGTCATTTAGTAGATGCACTAAAGCTTATTTTGTTGTAATTCCCCACCAGCCAGACATTATTATTATTATTATTATTATTATTATTATTATTATTATTATTATTATTATTATTACTTGGGTTAGTGTTATTAATGCATGAGGAGCTAACTGTGTATTTTCTCTGCTTGTCTGCTTGTGGGGTGGCATATGGCTCTCTGGGTTAGGATGCTGTGTCTGTGCTCGGATGGCCGCTGGTTCAAATCCCTTGGTCAGCGGAATGATTTCACCCCAAGCAAGAGCCTTTACCCACGATTCCTCCAGGGAGTGGCTGACGCTGCTTCCTCAGTTGTGTGCTGCTCTTGATAAAAGCACCTGTTAAGTTAACCGGTTAAGAGATGCAGCTGATGTCATCCAAAAGTCCAGCCGGGAGGATGACGGCACAGATCCATGCAGTCTGTTAGCAGGGTGAAAGCAATGGTTGTGTTCAAAGCCACTGTCAACAGTCAGGGGGGCACCACTCAGTCAGTGCTGAACAGCTTGCAAAATGCAAATTAAAAATGGGGGGGGGGGTTGATCAAAAGCAAGCCTGGCAAAGTGAATTCACTCGCAAGTCACAGAGGTGCAATTTTTTTGATTAGAGTATAACTCGGTTATGAAATGGAAGGAGGTGGTTGGATTGATTGGGTCCTGGCTCAATGCACGTGCTCCCCGCCAGTACGGGCGAGGTGGAAGATCGGCCACGGGCCATCTGTTAAATTATCAGGGCACTTAATGGGAGATTGGGTCCCAGGGAGACAGGAGTCAGTCGCTATGGAATAGAGCAACGTTTCCGAACACGGTCCTCAGGGACCCATAGATGGTCCAAGTTTCTGCTCCCTCCCAGCTCCCTGCCAGACAGTCCACAGTTTTGCTCCTTGCCAGGAGCCGGGAGGGTGCAAAAATGTGGACTGTCTATGGGTCCATTGTGGGTTGGGAATTCCCAACATGGTATAACATGGCTCCTGGCTCCTGTAACATGAAGGTGTCGCAAGGGATGTGCTCATCGCCTTAGGAACGGGCCCCAGCTGCGGACGGTCACAGGAATTTATGCCACTCGCTGGCCTGCGTGTCTGAGATCGATCCTCTTAGCGTGATTACAAACTGAAGTGCAGTTTCACTTTGCGACACTGTTGTTCATTGTGACAAATAGGCGAGTCTCTGAGGCGCGGCTGGCTAATTGCGTGGTGGTGCCGCGCCATAGATCAGCCCTGCTCTATTTCAGCACGTGCCTCTTACTAGAGTGGGAGACTTTGCTTATTTAGCATGTAGGTATTTCAATTTATCAATTAATAATAGGAACCTATGTGAAATACTGGCATGTGTCAGAGGGCTGCACATAGAGCTCACTTCAAAACAGCAGTTTTCCACAGGCTGGCTGGCAGCAGTGTAGCTAAAATGAAAATCACTCCAGTTTGAAAATAAATAAATCTAAAGTCTTTCACTGTATAGGTAGATTTTGATTTTAGGTCTGGGCAATTCCTGCAGCGGATATAAATAAGTCTGATATTGCAGACGTGGAGCAGATTCCTCATTTTCTCCAGTATGTTTTGCTGTTGACCTTTTCAGGTCTTGCATTATTCTTTTGCATTTTGAACACGGTGATTGTTATAGAGCGCTAGGGTAACAGCTTTGGGGGGGAAAGGACAGGCAAACAGCACAACAAATGGAGAAAGAATTAAGTTGCCGTGAAAGGAGCATGCATTTCAAATGAATTTCATCTGACGGCATCAAAAAGAGATCACCGGTGTTATTATTGGGAGGCTCTGAAGACATGGGTAGACGGTATCTCTGGCGGCCGGCGATAGCAATAACTCGCAAAGTAGGGGAAGCCACCAAGGTGAATAATCTGCAGCCGGAATTGAATTTGTGTTTACGGTGTGGCGGCTACATGAACTCGAGGCCATTCACTGCCACAGATGATTCGGGGAGATATGGGCGGCCCCCCCTGACTTTGATGCCTGGAGATTAGGAGAATTATTGGGGGCTGGGGGGTGTCTCACACCCTGCCTGCCATCAGCTCCCTGTATCTCTCCTGCTGTCCCATTTGGCCCTGTCACCTCCTGTAGCTGCTTCTAATTGGTCGCTCCGTAAGTCACAGAGATCTGCTGTCAGGAGGCTTCCATTGTGCCGTTGGGTTGGGGACCCTGACGGTCCTGCTTAAAGCATGGTGGACGATGGCAGGTTAGTAAGCAGGCGCAGCCGGCTGCGCAGTCACGCCCTATCACTTTCCTGTCTCCAGGGTCTTTCTTCATCCTTATTCCAACATGCTACCTGTTGCTTTCCCAGCAGAGGGCTGACTTTCGGGAACGCACTGCCATTGTGCTGTCTTGGGGGGGGAGCAGCATTCCTGCATTCACGGAGCAGGGAGCTGATGTGAGAGGCCGGTTGGTTATTTGAGCAGATGACAAATGGGGGGGGGGGGTATAGGCCCGTAGATTGTGGTTCGGGCCAGTGGCTGCCTCGGCGACTGCCGCATGTCCATTAGGTGACCATGTGTCACATGACCTGGTACTTATCTGGGAGGTTTAGAAGCTGACGTTCCTGTCACCTTTCCCCCCCTCTAACTCGGTCACATCTGAATAGACCCTGTAAGCTCATGGTAATATTATGACGGTTGAATTCCACACTTGGGCCTTGGTGCTGACAAGGCCTGTACTCGCTACATTCTCTCTCCCACTGGGATAGTCGCTTATTCATCGACATATCCATTAAGGGTCAACAAAAAAATGAGAAAATGGGTGAAATGATGCTTCACAGAGGAATGGAAAATAAAAGGCTGCAGATTTCTTGGGATTTCGCTAATCAGAAGCTCACAGAGCATCTCGTTTCATGCGCGCAGGCAGGTGGGGGTGCCGGTGCTCGTGTTCGGACAGCGACACAAAGCCAACGGCTCTGCTCAACTTAAGGGGGGCGGCCAGCCGGTGGGAGGGGGGTGTGTCTGGCAGCTGAATGGCAACTCATTACAGAGCAGCAGCCACTTTCAATGGCAGCTTGCCCCCCCCCTCCCCCCCCCCACCTGTCAGCACTGGCTCTGGCCGGAGGCTGGGGGGGTACAGGTGGCCGACCTCTTTAATGGCCCACCCACGGAGATGCCCCCGTCCACCCTGGTGACGGACGGTAATGAAGCAGGGGCTGCCACTCAGCGCCGCCAAAACCTGTGACTTCAAAAGAGACGCCGAGATAGCAAGGGAGTGAGGTGGGGGGGCAGGGGGGAATCTGGAAAATAACCGCGTCGGGGAGCAGACTGTGGGGCCGTGAGCAAAACTGCGAACATTGAAGATTTAACTATATTGATCTGCTGGCACTGTACCAAACTCCCCGGGAGAGTCTGCTGTGTCTGGCTAAGCTAATCTTCCTGTTTTTCTTTCTCTTTTTTATTTAAAATTAGAGTCTACTTTATGCTGAGTTAAACAGTCAGCTAAGCCGCGTGCCAGCAGAATGGGCCGCGGGGGGAGCCGTGGAGCCCCGCAATCCAGCAGGGAACCCAAGAGCAACTTTACACAACTCAGTCCACTGAATATGTTCTTCAGGAAAATTTCTGCACACTGCCTGAGTTTCATAAATGTAATGAAAGTTCTTCGTCGGAATACTAGTTTTGGTTCTCGACATTATAAGGTGATGAGGAAGCCTGACTTTAGGTCATTGTGGGTTCATACCAGAAGCAATAAAAATGGATTGAATGAGTTTTGGTCTTTGATTCGATTTCTGGAAAGGCGACTGTAAAGACTGGGATAGCCCTACATGTGATGGCCCCGTTCCTGCTGTTGGGGGAGGCGTGGCCCCACGGCGCCCCTGGTCATTACCAAGCCCATGGGGACGGGGGGGGGGGGGGGGCACCGGCTGCAACAAAACAAACAACAAAAAAAAACGGGTTAAGTGGGGGGCGTCCACATTGGTGGGGGGCGAAGCCAAAACGAGGTACAAACCCGAGGGGGGGGGG
>JABFEA020000110.1:6019539-6037274 GCA_019775915.2 Cyphomyrus plagiostoma | reverse complement strand
CATTGTAGTATCTTAAAGCACTTATGTAAGTTGCTCTGGCTAAGGGCGTCTGCCAAATGCTGTAAATGTAAATGTAAATGTACACATCTCCCCTTGGTAGAAGAATTAATAAAACAAAACAATTAATTAAAACAATCAGTTTAATACATAAAATATCTGCCATTAGACACGGTAATGGTTGTAACAGATTTCGACAAATCGCAGTTTGCATTAGAATCTAAGATTTGCTTGTAAAAAATCCTTAAAAATCGAGGGTAATGTGAAAATCGGGATCGGTACAGTCCACTGATGAGTAATCTTTTTTTTTAATTTCCTTCCCCTCTTTTTGTTCCCATTTTGTCCAGATGGCCATAAATATGTATATCCGACAGCTGGCATTAAACTGATGACTGGAGCAAAATTCTGAAAAGATTCTGCCGGTTCTGTATATTTATTGCTGGATCAGGAGAATCGATTTCAATGCGGTGGGCACTGCTTGGCATTCCCAGTGCATAGCTAAGCTGTTCTACCTGGTGATGTCATCATTATGGGACACAGATTAACTCAGATGGACAACAAACGCTCATTGGCCCTCAACTTTCCATCAAACAATGTATATTTCTCAATATGCATAATTGATGGTACTTGTGTTCTAATGTACCAGTGTTACATCATCTTCCATTGCCGAAGACTAGTTCCAATACTCAAGAATGGAAGTACATAGGACAATAAAAATCCTTGGATGTTGGTCTTGCTCTGCCTCAAATATCAATGATACGTTGGTTGCATCATCACCAAATGAAATAAATCCTATGATTCATTGCACCCTAAAGTTGTTCTTGGAAGGCAAGTTAGCAAGAATGGTTTTGCTAAAACCACAAGGACAATCTTAGTATTCTTGGTATTAAAAAACACCCACTGTCATGAGCTGACAGAATAGCAGTCACATTTGGGAAGTGGTTGAAGATCTTTTCCGGTCCTTATCAGGAGATTTTTGTCTTGATAGGCTTCCATACTAGGTACTGGAAGTGAAAATCGACCTAGGTTTAATAATTCAGAATGTTTTATTTTGATGCCAATTAAAGATTAAAAAGATTTCAGGGTACCCCCTGACTTGATTAGTGGGACCTCACTTTCATTTCCACAAATTCCCTGAAAAGAGATTTTTGAACATAATTTAGTGGTTTTTGTAGACTTCTCTATGAAAACTGAGGGTGAAATTGACTGATATTTTTGGTCTGCATTTCAATGGATAGTTTCAGTCAGATTTTTGAAACAAGCAATGACAAGGCATAAATTTACAAACGTATGTTTTATCTTTGTTAAAAAATATTTAAATATGACATTTCTGGGAAGAGAACTGATAGGTTGAATTTGAAGCATTTTGGGGCAGCTTATACACTTTCTTCCAGTCAATGTGCATACCTGCCGGTACCTGCATAAAGCCAGAGAACAATAGCATTTACGTGGATCTAGATTTGTAGAATAATCTTTCAGGTTCCCCAAAGACAGACCACACGGAAAGTGGTGAATAAAGATGACCCCTAAAACAGACTATAGAGCTATTTTGACCAGATGTGCAGACTATGGAGTGGAGAACAGTCAGGGAGGAATTTTAAGGTAAGGGACATAAGAAGCGCCATAATTCATGGGGGGGGGGGGGGGGCAACCTTATCATCAGCCAATGACACGCTTTGAATCAGTGAATGACAGGGGAAGGGGAACTCCAGGAACCAATCAGCATTCAGCTGATGTCAGCATCCCTGTCGCCCCGCCCCTGTATATGCCCCTGTCATCAGACTCTGCTGTGGCTGAATGAACAACTCCTTCTCTGACTGAAATAACAGGTCAAGAAGAATTTTCCATAAAAAACATGCTACTTACCTTGCTACCACCATTCTACCTCGTCCCGTGGAGACAGAGCAATGGGGATTAAAACATACCAGGGAAAATAAAAGAGAATAAAAAAAAGCTGACAGTCATTCACAGCAGAGCCACCATAAGCCCAGATGAATATGTAATTCCCATTTGTGCAGCTCTGAGGAGATGGGCACTGAATAGCCCTTATCCTAAGTAAGCTCATTTTTCAGCATGGGGGGGTGGGGGAGATGTAACGGCAATGTTCAGTAATCACATGCCTTCAATGTCAATAACACCCACTCAAGGTGCAGTCGGCATGCGTGTGTTTGTATAATCAGTGTGAGACAGCCCTATTGATCCCGTAATCACGACACAGAGCAGCCCCCCCCCAGGAGGCAAGGAGATACACATGCCTCTCGTCATAAACGGGTGTGTGCAAACGACAGTAAAAAACACTCATGGATATTCACAAGTCCACGGTTCACAACTGACTGTGATATGCGCCGAAGTGCTATGAATGGAACTGTGCTGATGCATGCTGCAACCAGAAGCTTCTGGGAAGTTTCCACTAGCAGAACTGGCAGGAGACTGTGATGATCCTATAGAAATGGAGCGGGTCACCTCTGGCGAATGGGAACGTAGTATTGCTAGACACACCTCTTACCTCTGTGCCATGAGCTCCATTGCAACCCACACAATCTTAATGCATTATGGGAAGGATTGATTATATTGACATTTTGTTCCATTAACTATGGGGGTGCATACAGGGGTTTGGACTATGAAACTGAAACCCCTGGCCAATAGTGTTTGCGGTTTTGTGTCTATATATGTGCGGCCTGGTGACCAGTCTACATGGATTTCACACTCCATTAGTAAGAGTAGAATGTAAAGGTTGAATTAGCAGAGCAAAAGCACAGCTGTACATAAAGTATTGCATTCCACACAACACACTGGGAGACATCAGAATTTGAAAGAGGTTAAATTGTTGGTGCATGTCTCACTGGTGTATATGTGACCAGGAAAGTCTTTCTAGTGTGCTGAGTGCCACGGTATCCAGGGTAATGTCGACACTGCACCACAAAGGATGGAACACATCCAAGGAGGGATAACTGGACGCAAAAGGTACTAACCTGGATTGCATCCAAAAACTATAAAACCACAGCTACCTAATCGCAGAATTAAATGTACACCTTGACTCTTCTGTTTCCACCATAACTGTTCAACAGGAGCTCCAAAGGATCAATTTTCAGGCCGCTACAGTCAAACCATGTCGTGCCAAATGCCAAAAGTTGGTATCAATGGTGCCAGCGGCGCAAATCTTAGGCTATGGACAATGTGAAACATGTATTGATGAGTTTACCTTCTTTGTATTTCCCACATCTATGAGAGCTACTATGTGCAGAAGCCTGAAAGGTGCATACTGCCTGGACTGCTGTACCCAGAGTGCAGTATGGGGGTGGATCATTCATGGTTTTGGCTGCAATTTCATGGTATTCCCTAGGCCCACTACTTGTTCTAGGTGGATGTGTCATTGCCAGGGACAACCGAACCATTCTGGAGGACCATGTTCATCCAGTGTTTGTTGTATCCTGAAGGTGGTGCCATGTATCAGGATGACAATGCACCAACACACACAGCGAGACTGCTGACAGAGCGGATAGATGAACATGAAAGTGAAGTTGATCTCCCATAACCTGCACAGTCACCACGTATGAATATTAATGAGCCACTTTGGGGTCTATTGGTGGAGTGAGTCAGGAAAGGTTTTCCTCCATCATCATCAGATGGCCACTGTTCTGCAAGAGGAATATGGCTCAAAATCCCTCTGGTCACTGTGCTGGACTTGATTCTGTCATTGCCAAGACAAACTGATGCTGTATTAGCGCAAATGGAAGTCCTACACAATACTGAAGATGTTTTCCTCTAGCACATGAGGAAGGAGATTTCCCATAGGGGCGGATACAGGGGCGGGGCTACAGGGGCATTGGCCCCAGCTGAAAGCTGATTGGACCCTGGAGTGGTCCCTCCACTGTGACTCACAGATTTAAAATATATCTCTAGCCAATGATAAGTTTGACCCCTCAGTATAAATTATGGCCTCTCTTATGTTCCCACAAAAAATCTTGAATCTAGAATTACCCCTGGAATCCCCTTCCCGGACAGGAAAAAGAAGCCCCCTCGCTGTGCTCGGCGGTATCCTCCTCAGTGACTCTTCAGCCACGGCCACACAGTTCAGCCACGCCATCTGCCAGCCTGGTAGCTGGTAGTGCAAACAACAAAACAAAAGAACAACATTAAAACCCGCTAGGACAGGCAGCCAGCTCCAGCTAGGCGACTACCTGAATAATTTTCCGGCCAGCGTGCACCGCTAGCAGACGAGACTCCCGACGAGAGGCTCCTTGGTGACGAGCCGGACGCGGGTGTAAATGCGAGAAGTGGATCAGCCACCTGCTTAAGGCCGCAGTCTCCGCCATGAACCGGCGACACAATGGAGACACTTTGAAGTTCACAATGGCGCGCAGCTCATTAGCGACCGTGCTCTCTGTCCGGATGCCCTTCCCAAGCTGCTACTGATACCCCACGACTCAAAGAGCTGGATTTTGGGTTGTGGATTCATTTAAAGCCCCCCCACACCTGCCCACAGAGGGGGGATAAATGGCTCTTTTCAGCACCACGGAGAGTGACATCAGAGCCAGGGTTCTGGAGACATGAAAGAGGCAATAAAATCTGAGCCGATCTGCATGGGAGATGCTTATAAAGGGGACAAAACATTTTTGTTTTCAAATGAATTCTTACTTCACAGACATTTATTTCCTTTCTTAATTCTTCAATAAAAAACACCTGAACCCAAACTCCACAGCATTACCAACCTAGCTTGGGAGGGGGGGGGGGGTGGTGCTAAGGGTTAAGTTAACAGAGGGTTTAGAACCTCCCAAAGAGGGAGCTGGCGCAGATCTAATCCCTTTCAAAAGCTTCCAGGCCTGGCCTGGAGACAGAGGCTTTTAAAAGTTGAATGAGCCCTGCTCCGGACTCCCCAGGAAAGAGGGTAAGGCGATCCCTGTTTGCTGACAGCCCAGAGGGGGCGGTACACAGATGTTCCAGGGACACGGGGCTGAAACTCAGTGAGGTCTCAGAGCCGATTTTGGGAGGTGCATTTCTGCGGAGTGCAGAGGAGCTGCAGACAAGGGCTTGGGGATGGTGACGGGGGGGCTAGCAAGACTAGAGGAAGGTGGGTTCAAATAAGATCCATCTCCACATTGACTGCCATGCTGAGGCAATGGTGTGATCCTGAACACAATCTAGGGGGGCAGTAATTTTGCCCAGAAAATTCTAAAATATCGATTCTATGACATTTACCAATGGTATTTTAACCCAATGTAACTATAATGATTTTTTTAGTAATTGAAAGAGAATAAGGCATTACTGTAATTGATGAGAGAATAATCGTTAATTCAGCCCTGCTTTTAGACCCACCAGACTTGATCGTTTTTCATGCCCGCAGTCGCCGTCTCCCCCTTAATTAGTTGTGCTCCACCATGAATCGTCGAATCTGAACGTCGATTTAATTTGGGTGACGGACTGCAGCGTGCACGGGGCCCCGATCTCTTACAGGAAGGCTGACCGTCTGGGACGAGCGAGGGCCAAGGGGGCAGGAGAGATTTCGATCAGGAAAGGCAATTCCAGCCGTCGCAAAGTCTGCAGCGTCCTCTAGTTTCAAGGGCGACCCAGTTCTGCAGGTGACATCATAAACGAAACATAAGACAGAGTCACCAGCACATGCGATGAGCTACAATATGGAGGCACAGAGAACCTCAGCAGGGGGGTCCTCATTCACCTTATTTACCATTTGCACGAGAACAAGAACATCACAACTTTTTTTTCCACATATTTGCTCTCCTTTAACATAAACACGGACACATATATAATTCAGTGCAAAGCCTGGGATCAATGCTAGGATTTGACACCACTCCATGATAAACTGTGCTGACTGGGTGGGGGGCAGTTCTCATGATGAAATTTCCCAATATATGAATAGTTATTTTTCAAGGGGGCTGAGACAAAAAAAGTTTTTTGGGGATTTTGGGACTTGATAAAGAGCCCAAAAGAGATCTGGTTATTCAGCCGTGGAGGGGATTGGAACCAGCGATCTTCTGATGACAGGCACCTCTGCAAACCTGCCAGAATCGTCACCGCCAGACTCCAGAAAGAGCATCTCCTCCTCTGGCTTCGCAGCTGCTCCAATGACGAAAGACGGTCGCGGGCTGCTTTAAGGCCCCGAACGGGAGGGGTGGCAAGGGGGAGGAGAGGAGACCTCAAGACACGTAAAATCAATCCTGTCTGACACACACAGGAAATGGGGGCCCAGAGATGCCGCGCTCTGATTCTATCTGCAGAAGAGCAAGCTACTTTTCTGTGATGGTCGATACTGATCTATAACGAATGAGCCGTCAAATACACTTATATGCTCCATCAAGGAGAAAACTCCACGGACAGGAGGCTGGGCAGCCCTTTGAATTCAGTTTTTCAAAAACCTCTTTCAAAATTATTTTCCCCAAGTTGGAATTACAGGAAATGTGGTGTTCCGGGGAAACGCTGATTGTAACCCCCCCGGTCAGGTCATTATTAATAACAGGGGACACTCTCTTTGTCAGTAACTATAATTTACATTCCAGTGTTATGGTGTGATCTTTGACCTGCATGTGTAGAAAAGATGAACAGTCTTTATCCTGGTAACCAAACCCCCCACTTATGCACCCTTGCCCTTCTGCCCCAGCTGCTGCTTTCAGCTCTGAAAGTCCGCGCAGTCTCCAGAGACATGTAGCGGAGCAGAGATGGCCCATATTGCGCCTTGTCAGGCGAGGACCGGCGAGTCCGCCAGGACGATAGTCATTTCGCCCGGGCCGCCTGCCACCGCAAGAGGCAGCTTATCGGCGATCGATGGGCCGCGGGCAGCCAGGTGGAAGTCAAGGACAGGGCGCCATCGCCACCAGTGACATCGCTGGCAGTGCCTGGCGGGGGACGGAAGGAACACTGTCGACGAGATGCAGAGAGACGTGGTTCCGGAATAAAACTGAAAGGTTCGCGAAAGGGCAGATGGAGGTATGCAAGGCAGTCATGAAGACAGAGAGACTTTCTCAGCCAGCTGTCTTGCATCAGACTGTCGACATTGCATGGAAACATAATGAAACTGTTTTCTTTTTGTTTTCCTTCAGTGTCCGGGTTCAAGAGCCCCCCCGCACCCCCCTGCCATTAGTCTGTCACTATTTGGTGAACCGCCCCTCTCCTGCTTCTCCTCTGCCTTCACCACATTGAAACCTTCGTGCCAGTTTACAGATAATTACATAAAAAAAAATAATTGGAGGGGGGGGAGAAGAACAAAGGAGACTGCGGCGAATCGCTCCCACGTTACCTGCGCATTTTAACTAATGCGACCGAGGGAGATGAAGATGAGTGCGGGACGCGGCGGCAGAGGTGGCAGCTTCAGACAGGCAGGCAGGGAGGCAGGCAGGCAGGCAGGCGGCGCTTCATTAAAATTTTAAATGAGAGCTCTGTCATGTATCAGGCGGCTGCATGGACCAGGCGGTGACGCGGGGGGGCGGCCCCCAGAGGGCGAGAAAACGGGCCCCGGTAGCAGACCGTCTATGAGTGCGCGATGTCATCACAGGTATCATCCTGTGAGGGCCTGAGAGTTGGAGGGGAGAGCAAGGGACAGACAAGCTGGATGCACGTCTGCACACAAGCATGGACCCCCAGAAAACGCATCGCGGATGTATAAAGAAGAGTCGAATGTGACGGTTTGGTCATGAGCAGCACACAGATATGCTGCATCTGCAGTATATAGATCTGCGATAATATGCAAATCTATGCATAATATTTATGCAAAATGGCACGCACACAAAATGATTTCCATCAGTGCTAATTGTTTTGTTGTCGTCCCCAGAAAATGTGCAGCCACCCAAGTTTAAAATGATCTCTGCTAAAGCTGTAGAGCTTGCTGCTGACTTTTCTCTGCAGCTCGACGTACGTGTGAGCTTAGGAATGGGGCCGCGATCATTTCTAAGCAGCTGTCACTTTAAGAGCGTTAAGCTTGGCATGCTGTGAGAAAGAGGCGATGCTCTGGAGCCTATGCATCAGTTCTGCAGAATGGGCATAATGACCCCTGAAAGGCAAACATGAGAAGGACACAATTTGCATGTAAATATGTACTAATTTTAATGAGTTTACTTGCTACACATTTAACCTTGCATCCTTAGTTGGCTCTGGCTGAGGACAAAAAGCAACAATTCAATACTGGAAGAAAAGATGCAAACCTGTATTTTGATGCTTAGATGCTAAAAAAAAGCAGCCGCTAATGACAAGACATTAGGCCAGAGACGGCTGGTGCCTCAGTTTGGATGGGTGCCTGTCTATTTGCGCTTCAAAGATGAGGCTTCTGAGATCAGAAACTGAGATAGTGGACCTGTTTGATCAGAGGAGGATCCGAGGAACTGTGGACAGAATTTCAAGAAGTCATCCGAATGAAATCTTAGCAAAATCAACAGCCACAGAATTGAAAGTCAACGACAAGAAAAAGCCGCAAAATCAGGAACGATAAAGAAAAAAAGTCTTAAAAGTCGCGCAATGCAGGTCGCATGAAGCGGTCAAAAAAGCCAAAGACATTCTCTGAAAAAAGAAATAAACAGGTGTGTTTTCCAGAAGATCTGTGTGATGGAAAAACAACCTCAAGTAGATATAGTGAAAGACATCAATGAGCAAATAATAACAGATGGAACAAAGAGCAAGGACAGACGGGAAGAATACACAAAAGACCTCTGCAGCATCAACAACTAACATACACTTAATGAGGTCACATACGTGAAAGGACCTTCAATAATGGAAGAGATTAAATTAGCTTGGAGATCACTGTCGAAAAGGAAGGCCATGGGAGTAGACAGCATCCCAACACCAATATCAGAGGCAACTGAAAAAGAATTAAATTGTTGACCAAATTATCCCAACAAGGAAAACAAGTCAATGATCTACTAACTGGTATATATCAGCTTGCAGTATGTTCTGATTCCAAAGAAAGGAGATATACTAGAATGTGCAAACTGTTGTTTAATTTCCCTCGTATCACATTCCAGGAAGATTACGCTAAATATTCAACAGAGATCAGAGCCCTACATACACTCAGAAATGCCAGATGTATAAACTGGATCCAAGATAAGAATGAGAAGCGTTGTTGCCAACGAACGATTGAGTGATCAAAAGAACGACAGACTTCTAGATGTGATTCACTGGCTCCAAAAAAACCTTCAATCATGTTGACCATGTTAAACCATAATATATACTTAGGAAAATGTCAGAGCATCTAATGGATCAGAAACCACAGCCAGGACAGAATATATAATTAAATGGTTTCAGATTGGTATAGGACATAGATCAGACCCCATACTTTCACCATATCCATCTAACTTGCTTTAATTATATGCAGAACATATAATGAGAAAACTTGGACTGGAAGATGGTAACTAAAACATCAAAAACCGGACATGAAACCGGCACGAAAATCTGAAGACACGTATAAGAAAAGTGAAAAAGATGGGACTATGGCTAATGTGCAGAAAATAAAGGTTAAGGCCACACGACTGGCAGCCACTTTAGCGTGGATGGTGCTGTGCTTACAGACAGCTTTGGCTTTTCTTGGAACAATCGACGACAAAGGTTCCAGCTGTTAGGAAATATGTCACAGAGCTTGACAGAACTGCAGTGGACCTAGAGAAAAATCTACAGATGCAGATCTAAGAGCAAAGATCTGAATTGTTCTGAATATACTTTTTTCTGTGACTGCATGAATGTGAAAGCTGGACAATGAAACAAGAGAGGAATCAATGCCTTTGAAGTTCAGTGCTAGTGAAGACAAAAAAAACAAGAGGATTAGTGATCAAATCAGGCATCATCTTTCAACTGATGCACAAATACCTAGATGAATGGACTGAATCATCATGACTATGAAAATTGGTCCAACTGTGACAGGCTTGATGAGGTTACTGAGTGGTTAAAGTGACAAACTGTTAATCTGTTGTGCTGCACATGTGGGTTCAAATCCCACTCTTGTTGGGAAACTAACTTTCTATTGTTCGAATCCTAGCAATAGCACAGAGAGATTTCAAAGGTCCATTTCAAATGGTCCATTGTTTGCCTTATGTATATGCATTTTATTTATTTGTATTACCACTGATTTAACTGCACCTAAAATAATAATAAAGAACAGTGCTGGTATCTTGTAGACTATGTCCAGTATTTCTTTGAATTGGCATCAGTATAACCACAACCATGTCGTGGATAAGCAAGCTACGGATGAGCAGATCAGGCTTTTGTACACTCCTTCTGGAATTGCTACACGAATCCACGTGTCCCGAAACACAGGCGGCAGCTGCGGCACACAAAAGATCCACGCCTGCCTAACGTGAGCAGCTGGCCTCCCTCTGTTCCACGCAGAAGTGCCTTTTCGGCCCAGGAGCCTCGGCGACAGTGAAAAGAGCATCAGAAAACAAGGACGGGGTCACAGGGCCGTAAGAGCAACACAAAGAGTGCGTGTTAGTTTAATGGCTTTGCTCAAAACGGCACAAGTTAGGGAGAGCGAGCGAGGGAAAGGGCAAATGTAAGAGCCGGATCAGGGAGCATTCATATCTGACCTGGCCTGCAGCAACGAGAGGTGGCAGCAGAAGAAAGTCATCAAAGAAGCAGAGATATGAAAGCTGGAGCTCTGTACAGAGCAGGAGCCTTCTGTCCTGAGGGGACCACATTAGTTCATCAGTAGAAGTGACCTGGACAAGATTGGGACAGGCGTGCCAGAATAGTATAATGCACCTTTCAAGAAGAGAGCCGCCAGTCTTAAACGCCAACACCCATGCGCTTGGAGATTCTACCCATGAAGATGCCCGCTCTGGCCCAAACAGTCAGCCACACCTGGGGAGGCACAGAGCAGGACAAGCTCTATGACCCACCTGAGAATGATGTGTGATTGGACATTGGCAGGGTTGGCATCTAGCCCTGACCAGGGGTGCAGTAGGAGCATGGATAGTCTGGCAGATTCGGGGGCCCAGCATTTTACAGGGGCCCGTGAAAATGCATAAAATTATGAATTTTAATAGGTAAGGGGACCCGACATTACATTTTCACAAGGGGCTCAGAATTTCTACTTATGCCTCAGGGTATGACGGTAATCAATGTCGTTCCACCTGATGTCTAATGCCAAGAGGGTAAAGCTGCTGCTCTGAGATGCAAACCCCTAAGAATGAGACAGTGCGACCCCACAGGGTTGGAGGAGGAACTCCATGTGGCCTCCGGGTCTTGAAGGAAGCTTGTGTCCATTTTCTTTCCCTATGATCGGTGCTGCTTCTTCTGTTGTCTTCAAATTAGCGAAGACGAGGAAAGCCCCGCCGTGGGCAGATCCCCATAAAGCTTGCCAGCCCCACAGTTTCACTCCCAGCTGTTCCTGGCACCCCCCCCCCCGCGCGCATCGCCACCACCCAGGCTGTTTGTCTCGCTCCGCCAGTACGCTGCGTGCACTCGCGTGGCCCACGCTCTTTTAATTACCGTTTTTTTTTGTCCTCCACGCTGTGCACACGGTGAGGTTGCCAGACTGTGACCGGCACAGCTGGCGGCATGGTGCAGCCGTGAGGTCAAGGGGGGCAAGAGCTTCCGCGGCGGGGGCACGATCTGCTATGTGGTCCGCCACACTAAACCTCCCCATTTTTCCTCTCCACCTACAGGTTTCCAGCTTGATCCAGCACCGCCAGCCAACACTCAGCATAGGAACTGAAACCTTAAGACTGTCTACGTGTCTCTGTATCCTTGAACAAATGGCTAGATCGACAGGACTCGTTTTGTACCTGGGAAATCACACCCCCCCCACCAGCTCTAGCTCTTGCCTTCAGCCTCATGGGACATATGGGTCACCATGAAAAGAGAGTAGGGACACTTAGGGCTCTGCTCTTTGTTCCCCAAAGACATCAGCCAGCCAGAGCGTACGGAACGTACTGGAACAGTCTCATTTCTACCTGTGAAATTGCATTTAACTCTCTGAGCGGAATTAATCCATTGCCTGACCTAATTGGCGGTTAGTTCGCGCGAGTCTGCCGCTCTCGTCCTTGCTTTCGACAGCCCCAAGCCGGAGTACAAGATGGATACATATTGCAACAGGACGCAAGAGTTTTAATTTTCGGTGTTAATATGAAAAGAGACCTCTGTCTCTGTTTGGGTCCGCGATGTCTCAAATAGGCTGAGGATCATAAGAAATAACCTGCAGCAGTCACTTACAAAACGGTGGGTCTCACTGCTTTGTGAATGACACTGCACTAGGCCATGATCCGCCTATACTGCTTGTAGGTACTAGTGGGTAAGCTCTTTCACTCGAGAGTAAAAACTGGTCCAAAATGCTGCAAACTCAACTCATTTTGCTGTCTGTCTAGCAATATCACATTTAAGTATTTTCACAAAAATGTTTATATTTCTTGCTCTTTTAGTCAACCTATACATACGTATAAAAAAATTAAAGGAAAAAAGTATATTTCAGAAGTTCTACTACAAATCTTGGTTTCACCCTCAATTTTCTCCTTGGAAAAAAAAAACTGACTATTCTTTGAAACAAAGTTTTTCCAGAGTTTCGTAGTTAATTCCCCACAATCAGTGTCAGAAAGCCAGCATGGAAATGAAAGTGAAGTCTCCACTCATCAAGTCAGGCGGTACCACTATAGCCATATCTTAACAACCATTAAAGACACTGAATCAAAATTTCATGTCTTTATTTTGTATTAAAACAATGAAACATTTAGGATTATTAAATTAACCTGGGCCAATATTTACCTGATGGTACCCAATGATTCTTGAGCGGTCTCCCCTGGGCCAGGTAAGGATGCAGCTATACCACCTGGTACCATCATCCTGCATGGCGGTACCAGTCAGTCACATCCCGCAGACTGTCACCCATTGAGGTGCACCACACGATAGCCAACGGAACGCCAGAACTGCACTTTCTCCAGATGGGTGACTGACATGTGCCATCCATCAGGCCCCTCCCCCCTCAGGTGATGGGCACTGACAGACTTGCATGCTGACACATACAGAGGAATTCAAACGCAACACCCCACATGTGATCAGGTTTGCTGGAGCACATGTTACAGACGCTCACCTAAATACCTCCACACAGCCTTAGAGGCCTGGGGTGTATCAAATGCCCAGAAGCATATATTACAATGGAAGTCTCACAAACACACGAAATACAACCTTTTCGCCACCATAAAGAAGCCCATTCAGAAGACCCATATCATCCAGATTTTAATCAAGTAATGAATCAACAATGAGTTTAGTAAACAACATTTATTTAATTTATTCCTGCAAAAGAACAATTTTCACGCTTCATAAGCTAACTAGAATGATTTGTCATAATAAAAACAAACACACTTTCCACTTTAAAGGACCCAATTAAAATTTAAAAACTTTAAATACCACAGATATCATCTGGAGGTAGTTTAAAAAAAAAAAAAAGAAATGAAAAGAAAGTTACAAACCAATAGGGCATCTCGCCAAAATGCAAAGGGTGACAGCTCCCTCTGAAGCTTCTGTGTATTTAAAGCTCTGCTTTTGGCAGATGTACCTTTCCCGTTCGCTTCTGAGCAGGAGACACCGAGGACAGAGGCCTCCCTTTGGGTCCTTATTCCCCAGCACACCGGTCGTTGGAAAAGGAGGAGCCACAGTGGGTCAAAGTGAGAGCCGCAGAGAGACTAACAACCTGACTCGCTCATTAATCAGGGGGACAAGGAGGCTGTATGGGGTCGCTTTGTAGCTGAAAAGAAAACAGAAGTGGAAGAATTAGACAATGCATATGAATCCCTGAAAGCAAAAGCTTGTTTCTGGCAAAACCTTAAATCACAAAACAAACTTCCTGTTTGCTTTTTCTACTCCTCTCATAATGTCAATAAACCACGGCAGCTGATCGTCAGCAGACATCGTGCTTAATGAAGTTCAGCTGGACTTGATTGGGTTGATCATGCTGCTAGAGATAAGTAGAGTCAGCTGGCGAAATCAGGGGCCTTTTCTTGTGAATCTGAGGTTCCCAGTGACATGATTGGGGGTTGGGCCATGTCTAAAACTTCAGGTTTTCTCCTTGTGCTTTGTAGATGTTTGACTGACATTGGCTTGTTCTTAGTTCAGTGCTTCTCAACTCAGTCCTTGAAGACCCTAGACAATCCACATTTTTGCTCCCACCTAACTCCTGGCATACCGAAGCCAAACAATCAACCAATGAAGAACACCGAATACCTGGTACAGGTGCACTGGGAGCTGGGAGGGAGCAAAAATGTGGACAGTGTGCAAGGTCTTGAGGACTGGGCTGAGAAAGTACTGTCATAGCAGGCCTTGACCCTAGTTCATGTTTAGTTATTTTGTGTGATAATCATGTTTGTTTGCCCCAGTCTGCCACCGACATATACGGGGAGTGTACCTTTTCTGCTGAGTGCTCTCGCTCCCTGGCCATGTGCAATTAGATGAGTCTCTTAGCCTGGAACAAAATGAAAGGAGGCAGCTAACACAGCACTTAAGGACGGGGATGACGAGAGGGAGCCGGGCTGCTGAGCCTCTCTTCCAGGAAGGATGGTCTTCCGGTGTCCCGTAAATGTCACTCCGCCCTTGGGAAGTGCGGCTCCCAAGTGAGAGCTGTCTGTCCGGATGAATTTGATGAAACCTTCTGAAGTTGCACTCCTTGCAGCTGATGCAGAGCAGGCTTTTTCCACCTGTTATTTACCCAAAAATGCAGCCCCTGTGACTTTGTCTGTTGCTTGCAGTCATGGGTTCGGAGTCGCCGAATGCCGTAACAATCCCAAGGTAGCTACCGAACTGTAATATGTTCAAGACATGTAACACGCTGGGATTGCCTCACCATGTCTAGTCCAGCAATAGTCTCATTTTGCTTTTAACAATGTCTCTGGCTTCAGACAGCTCATCTGAACCACAACATTTTCAGAGAGTAAACAGGAAGTTATCTTATTGCACCATTAGCTGTTCTCTTCTCTTTGCAAAGGGTTCGGTAGTTACTGGTGACCAAAATAAAAATCTCTTCGTGTCTCTCTGACATCTTAGCTGGAGTATCAACCAAACCGAGGATGTGATTTTCAGATGTTCATTAGGGTGATGAGCTGACTATGTTTTAGTGTAATTGATATATGTTAGCATTGTTTAGCATGAGGTGCTTTTGTCTTGTGCTGTGATTTTATCCCATTACTCTGTGCCGGCTCATTATCGCCGGGGTAACGCCTGGGGATGGTCCCAGGCTGGAAGGTGGCCCAGGAGAAAGCCCACGTGGAAGGAGTTGTGCAGAACAGGGGTCTGGTGGAAGTAATTTTGTCGCAGGCCTGGGAATTATGCATGATGGGCCTGATTTTGTGTTTTTTGTGTTTTTTTGTACTCAAGCCATTATTCTGTGTCACAAAACCAATATTGTATACAAAGGAATATTCCCATAAACATCCTCCAGGAAACTGACAGGCATTCAGGGAGCTGTGCACATGCTTCTTCCGTGCCGAATGTCACATGAGGACAGGATGGCTTCCAGATCCATTCTGCTAGGGAAAGGGAGGATGGGCATCCCTGTATCCTGTCCGGTCAGGTGCTTTCCGGCCTGGGAGAATTTAGGAAAATGCCTTGTCAAATGCACATTCATTACTGCTGTTTGTTTGAGACGAGCCTCTGTGACCAATGGGACGACAGCGCGGGGGCGGGAAGGCAAATGAATGGAGGTCCTCCCACACGCTTTTACAGCGAAAGCTGGGGAAAATGGCCCATAAATCAAGACGCCCACGGAATAGCATTTTGATTTTTGGTTACTCTTCTCAGCGTTAAGTATCCCTCCCCATGCATAATGAATAAATTTTACACCAGCCGGCCCCCCAGCCCCCCCAATGAGATGCAAATGTATGCTTGTACCGGAAGTTTCTCCGTGATAGTAGCATTTAATACGGCAGCTGTGAGAAGGTGTCAACATGTGAAGGTTAATTCCTATTCCATTCACCCCCCCCCCCCCACCCCCCTCAAAAACCAGGCAACCCAAATCCTGGTCCCATGGGACTGCGGGAATGGGGGGTGAATTAGCATAGAGGTCCCTGCACCTAATCTTACCACCCCCACCACTGCCTGATGTATGAACTGGCCTTGTCTCTACTCTGCAGCCAATCAGACATAAGGGGCATCGTCCTGGGGCTCAGCGACTTAAAGCTGGTACTGTTTGCTGGCACCATTGTGTCGGGGTAACTCCCTAACCAGAGGTGGCAAGTTCAGGTCCAGAAAATAAAAATCTAGACTTACTTTCAACCAACCAGTTGAGCATAAAGAGTCGCAGTCAATGAGTAACTCAACAGGTTGGTTGAAACAAAATCTTGGTCTGAATTTGTACTTTCTGGACCTGAAATTTCCACCTTTGTCCCTCACCCTAGTCAGTTAAATTCCAGCTTGAACACAAATAAACACTTAAGTCACTTGAAAAAGGATATTATTAGCATCTCCTTGCACCCCTGCCTTGTGCCCGATGTAGCCTGAGACTCCACCCCCTTACCCTGACCAGAATATGTGGTTAGTAGATGAATGGATGGAACCACTCACCACACAATTAACCATAAAATAGGACTTTGTTTCTCCACTGTATATTAAGTGTTTTGCTCTGATTTACTGGTGGTTGTTTTTAATCTGTCATCACGTGACGCTTTTATAATATGATTTGTCATGAAGACAGGTGTGATTTGCAACCTTATGATCTAAGACGACAGCGCCAACAATAACAATTAGTTAATCAATGGACACTAATGGTATCTGCAATTAGACCAGTATTGATCCAGACTGGTTGCGGGTCTCAGAAGTGCAGCTGTTGTCCATGAGAGTTTATATCTGCACTCGTTTTACTAATAGACTGTGGTCTTTGTTTTTGGAAATGGCAAAAGTAAACATAGAGGCTCAGCATGTCACTGTTGATTGTGTTCTGATTAAAAATAGTACTTTTGATTTAAAAAAAACTAAAGTTTTCCTCTTTATTTATTACAAAAATGCCCTAAATTCCAAACACAAACCAAGAGAATACCCAGGAGAATTCTGATGGAGTCGGCCGGTCTGGCCATTAATCCGCACTGGCGTACAAGCGTTTAGGCCGCCCGTGATCTAATAGCTGTTTTCTGTCCTTCCTTGTGTAGTGCGGACTTGCTCGGCCATAGTGGCAGTGTGGAAATTACATCGCGGCGGTTATTGGAGCGTGACAGGACCCAGGCACTGTCTACTGTCTCTCCCCCGGACTCGCCCACTCCAGTAAGGCCTTTGCAGTTCGGCTTGTATCTGAGAGCGAAAAATCCACCCCCCCCCCTCTCCGTGAGTCAGCAGCAGCACCTGCTGATCAACTTTGCACCTTTAATTTGATTCCCGGTTGGGCTGGTGGATTCTCTCGGGGCCCCTGATATTCTTAGTGGAATATCCCGTCGATTGTCTCACAGGAAAAGGTGTAAAGCAAAACCGGGAGGAGATTCCCCTTATAGCACTACAGAGTGCGGACACCCTGCAGGGAACTGGAACATTGTACACTCAGTAACCGGGACAGGAGGCTCTGAGCACTCTCCAGTACACTCTGATCACTCTCCAGTACACACCCCTGAAGATGGACGCCTTCATGCACATGTTAGATTTTGTTAGCCGTGTTATGCTTGTTTCCTGAGGAGAGGGGGTGTTGACTCCCTGCCAGGTGCCCTCAGCGTCTGTCCCTCTGCTCCCCCCCCCCCCCCCCCCCCCCCCCCCCCCCCCCCCGCCCCGGGGGGACACACCCAAGAGGAGAAGGGGGGGGCGGGGGGGGGGGGGGGGGCGCGCCGGGGGCGGGGGGCCCG
>JABFEA020000110.1:5971906-6001575 GCA_019775915.2 Cyphomyrus plagiostoma | reverse complement strand
CATGCACAGGGATTAATTTTGTCCAAAGGAATAGGTCAGGGAGGCTAAACTACATTGTGAATGATTGGAAATTCTATTAACATTTAAATTTGACGTTGATTCGACACGGCTGCGTGACGGGGCACAGGGAGGTGCCAGAGAAAGGCTTCACCATAATGATGCCGCGGATGGCTTGACACCGTTTGATTCAAGTCAGCTGCTTTAATTACTTTGGACTGTTGTCCTTGTTCCGCACACAGGTAATTAAAGCTTTTGGTCAATTTTATAGCATGCTCAAAATAGGCTTTGCTCAACTCCCATTTGACTCTACAAGGTGGCTGACGATAGACATTTGGTCGGATGAAAGAACTCCTCTGCTGGTTCGAGAATTGGCCGGTCACCCAAGAGCATGTCAGGCTAAGGTGAATGAGGAAAATAACAGCGAAGGTGCAGGTCATTTGACAATGGGAGGTTACCATTTTCCATGCCGGTTACCTACAAAGGTGGACTTCACATTAAAAGGAATGACAAT
Organism: Cyphomyrus plagiostoma; assembly: GCA_019775915.2. Taxonomy (NCBI): domain Eukaryota; kingdom Metazoa; phylum Chordata; class Actinopteri; order Osteoglossiformes; family Mormyridae; genus Cyphomyrus; species Cyphomyrus plagiostoma. The sequence continues at coordinate 6,001,064 of JABFEA020000110.1, read as the reverse complement.
GCTCTTGTATGGTGTCATGTTGCAACCATCACTGGAACAAAACAGAAAATCCCTTTCTCTTCAATTTGTGTGTTTTTGCTTTTTAAAATAAAATAAAAAATTAAATGCCATGGTCACCTCACACCTTTTTGACCAGGGTTTGAATCTCCACCATGGCTCTGTGGCTGCGGAGTTTGCATGTTGTTCCCGTGTCATTGTAGGGTTTCTTCTGGTTTCCCTTTACAGTCCAAAACATGCTCATTGTTCATAGGCTTGAGTGTGTGTGTGGCAGCTCGTCCTGTGTTCTTTGCTACTATGGGCTCATTGATTGCAGGAAAGACTCTAGACTCCCAAAACCCTGTATAGGACAAGAGGTATAGAAGATTAATGAATAACATCCCCTGTCTAACTGAAATTAACTAGCATACCTCTCAAGGCTTTCTCATCAGAATATTTTCTACAGGGAACATCTATTGGCAGGTGCTGCACCATTTCCTGCAGAAAGTAAGATTCCTGGATGGTATTTCTCCAGCCCCTGCTGGTCTTCAGTTATTATTTCACTTGGCAGAGATGTCTGCCATGGCAGTGTTATGGTGCCACGTTTTTCAGACCGGCCTGGAGGTGAAAGGTCACCTTTTGATGCCGGCTTAGTCCTAATCCCAGGTGGCATGTTATACACGTCTTTGCAATTCTAGGATCTCATTCTTTTTTTGGGAAGCAAAGTTTATTGCCTAAAAAAGGACGCGTCCTTCCACTTGAGACAGCTGGGTGAGGATGGCGGAGCAGAATGGGATGGCCTAAGTGTGTGGGCGACCGGCTTCTTTGTGTCACAGGAATAAAGGAACCCTCAAACTCCTCCATTCGGCTGACCGTTTTTTTTTCCCTTTATGCGACATCATAATGAATTACGGTTTTGAATGAAAGAGAGGGAACTATCATTGGCGTGACAACAGCGGACTGCAAGTAATTACTGGTTGGAGGCCTTCATTAGGCGCTGACAGAGACAGGACTTCAGCAGGTGCTGGGCACCCAAGACAGCTGAGGGTGTTGGGGTGGGGGAGGCTCTAGGAAGCAGGAATGGGGTTTAAAAAAGACGGCTGAAAAATCTGGGGTAGGCAGGGTCCACGAGGTGACCTTACATGAACCCAGGAAGGGCGAGAACCAAAAAAACTAGCTTCACCACACACCTGGTAAACTTGACCTTTGACTTCCACTTGACTTTTGACCTCTACCGGACCTCAGCATAGGTGGGCCTGGTCCCTGGACTGGCAGGCAGAGCAGAGGGCTGCTTTCATGGTGCCCCCCTCCCCCCCTGCATTACTTCAAGCAGACAGGCAGGATGCCTCACATCTCCAAGAATGACGCATTCACACGGTGGAGAGGCGACGCACTTCACAGGGAGCGTAACGCGACGGGCCTTTTCATCTGCCGCTTGTTGCCTGAGGGGCTACACCAGAAGTAAACACACAGAGGACCTCACTGTAAGACCTATCAAGCCATTCGTTTAGTTTTATTCGATTAAGCCCTCAAGCACTGCTACATGCCTGCTGCTACTGAGTGATAATGGAGCTGGTAAAGTCGCAGCTGTTGTATAAATGCTGAAGTCAACCATCTATGGCTCCCTGTGCTAACGACTCGGCAAGCGTTAGTGGAGCTGTTAGACTCTCCAGGAAAACACTCTAGTTAGCCATCAATGGTTATCCATGCTAACAAGCTGTAATGGAACTGTTAGAGCTGCTGCATGAGCGCTCCAGTCAACCATCAATGGTTCCTCATGCTAACAACCCAGTGAACGGTAATGGAACTCTTAGAGCCACTGCAAGAGCTCTCTAGTTGGCCATCAATGGCTCCTAGCAGTAACGACATGATGAGCAGTACTGAAGCAGTTATGTGAGCGCTCTAGTCTCTAATTTTAGACTTAAGGATGTTCTGATGAGAAAGCCTCCTTGAAGTTCCTCCCACTTTTGGGCAGGTTTCCTCACTCAGTCTCACTAAAGCATTTGCTATCCTTGACCTGCCCTCTCTAAATTGCCCTTGGTGTGTGTTTCTGTGCAGGTGACCCAAGAAATACTGGTATCCCACCCAGGGTATCCCCTGCGTCATACTTCACAGAATTGGTCTCCAGCTCACTGTATCCCTGGATTCAGGGGTGATTCTAGGATGTAAGGTGAGGGGCATAAGTGGGGCCATAATTCATACAATGGGGCCAACCTTATCACTAACCAATGATATGTTGTGAATCGATGAGTGACCGGGAATGGGGCAACCCAGAGGTTAATCATCTTTCAAATAGGGCCAGTATCCCTATGGCCCCGCCCTTGTTTGTATCCCTGCCTGTATTGGATACAGAGTTATAAAAAGCAGAGAGATGGATTATGGAAACAGAGTGAATCATGAAGGTTCCTATAGCCAGTAACCTCTGAAAACCTCAGGAAAGTAATTTTATTATCAAAATCCATAAAACATAAGTACTAATGTGGATTCAGATTAAAAGCAGGAAAGCTAAAAGAATTGGGGAGAATTTTCCCCATGCTGGTAGCCGGAGCTGCTTGACTGAGGATGGTAATCCCAACAGTAAGATGGACAGGACCCTCACTTCGTCCACACATGTGCCAGTCCTCCCGCGGGGGGCGCAGGTCACTCATTAGCTTGCAGATACACAGTCCGGCATCTGCAGCAGGCTTGCCTGGGTACCACTGGTCCTCATAACTACCTCCCATGAGGCCGAGTAACTGCCACTCACTCCATCCTCGGTAATCCACCAAAGCCCCCATTAACAACCCAGCCATGGCAGACAACCCCTTTTCCCAGGAGATGGGCCAGTTTTCCTGGGCCAAACAGTCCCCAGCTCTCTCAACCCTCTCTTCCTAACCCACAAATATGAAATAGATGCAAAATGCGCAATCTGTTGCAGTCTTAACTTTTATCTTCATGCCATTCATAGGGCTAAACACTATGGCTCTGACCCCCAGAACCTTAGAAAATTGTTTTTGTTTTCTGTTATTAGATGTCACTGGTTAATATATACCTCCTAATAAATCACTGCTCAGTCACACTTTTTATCTATTCCAACACTCGACAGACTGCGTGTCACTATGCAGAGATTTGACATCATTCATTTCTACGAGCATTAGTACAACATAAATAACCCTTGTTGTCTTTAAAGGACAGAGACACCAGTCTATGACATCCAGACTTGTGTTACTTTTATATAATGGTGGCTACTATTTATCATACTGATTATTTATGATTACCACTTAAAATGAAGACCCTCCAAGGATGACTCATTTGACTGTTGAGTGTAAGGTTCCTCAAACAGTGAATGATTATAAATATTGGTCACGATTGAGAAGGAGGGGAAAGATGGCCATTGTTAGGAGCGTGGAAGCTAAGTGTATTGAGTATCCTCTCAGACTTTTATCTCTGTATTTGTGTGACGGTATACTGTCTGATATTCGGAAATCCCTACTTTTGGATTTGGGAAGGCCGCCTCTAATGCCTCTAACTACCCAGTGGTGAGCATGGAACAGACTCGCGTACCGTGACCTCCGTGGCTCCGTGATGTGATAAAACGTCTCAGTTTTTCTGTTTTTAATCCATCAAAGACCCCCCCGGCCACCTCCCAGCTGCAGCTAGCCACCGCAGCTCTCTTATGACTGTTACGGGAAATGGGGGCTGCCAGCATAGCAGAAATTACAGTTTGGATCATGGGAATTCATCAGGGGGAGAGGACGGTGGCTGCTCTTCATGTCGCTGTATAACATGGCTTGTGTTGTATGCAACGGTGAGATGTAGAGTGCCCTCAAGCACACCACTGAATGCATTATGAGGTTTGGGCTCCATAAATTAGATTCTGTCCCTTGTCATTGTTAGGAGTCGATACCGTATATTTTACTAGCGGATAAAAGCTGCTTTATGTATTCATGCCCAGAAATGATGCTGGCTCAGGTTCCAGATACCCTTAAAAATCAGTTTAGCATGCGACCTGTGGAGGAACAAAAGGCTAGTGCTTCGTCAACACTTCCAATAAACAAAACCTGATAAAGTCAAGATGGCAGCGGATCTTGAGCATGTGGCACATGAAATGCAATTTGTTTGATGCTATTGCATATCATGGGTTGAAGGTGGATGGAATGTCTACCAATAAATTATATAACGGATGGAGGTAAATTCATTTTTTTTAGCATCCCACTTGAGTTTTCAACCCATTCCAACTAAAATAACTTCCTACTTCCTGTTTAGTCTCTATGTAAATTCAAATGACTAATGCATAATTTTCAAACTACAGGTTATGAACAATATTAGCATTTAAATAAGCTGATGACAGAAGTCAGTAAAATGAACAATGGCTACTACAATACTCTTAAATTAACATTAGAAACTTGTGAAATCCGTGAAGACCATTTCAGCAGATATCCATACATTCATTTTCTGTACTCACTTGTCCTGTACAGGGTTGTGTATCCCAGAAACTATGGGAGCAAGGCAGGGAATAACCCAAGATGGGGTCCCAGTGCATCACAGTTGAGTCGATATCTGAACTTTAAAATGATGCCAGCAACCACAGAGGATTGGTGACTGTGGTCCACTGAGATTCCTATTTTTACTTCCTCCCTCATCAAGATGAGAATTAAATTCTCATAACTTTCCTGGTGGAAATTCACACACGATAAGGCACACTTGGTTACACAACCCAGCTCATCATCAGCGCTTGCTGTCTATTAACACATAGCAAATTCATTATCATCCCTGCAGCAAGTTGTCATGGATGCTAAAAACATCGCCCATCTTTCTACCTTCATCCCTCCAAAATGTGAGGCCTTCGCAGTTGGTGTCAACTTCTAGTCACATGCTAGACAAGATCTTTCTGTTTTATTTCTCTAGCTGGGCCTGCAAAACTTGCAGTCAGCTCCCCATCTCGCCCTTCCCTGCCTGGCAGTCCAATGCAGCCTGTAAACCATAGCCTGTAGCCTGTAGGAGTCTCTCTTATTAGAAATATCCATTAACCCGGTGACAGGACCGCCCTAATCACTGCCTCAGCCAGCCTGCAGAACTACCCATTGTCCGAGGGGTGTCATTTCAATCTGAAAAAGGCTGAAAGAGCCAGAGGCCCTGCATAACTGCGACCGAGAGACCTTATCAGAGGCAGAAATCACATCATCTGACTCTGCTAGAAAATGTGTGCTGAAAATCCTCTCCTTTAACCCCTCCTTCCCGATTTGGAATATCGATCAATTCATAGTCGAGCAAGGTGGATGAAGTTCAAAACTATGGGCAGGTCACGATTTGTTGAAGGATTGCTGCAATTTCCACATGGTCCATTTGGACACCACTTCAAGGAGGAATTGTGGGCCTGGACCTAGTTTTAGGAGATGTGATGCTCCTTAATGAGTGAACTGGCCCGGAGGGGTCGCATGGGCCTGTTAATGATGTGACTGTACCAGCACAATGGACTTAAGCCTAGTAGATGGAGCCACACATGTGGAATAAGATCTTAAGTCTCGAGGGATGGTGTAGAGCACTGAAGGGGCATTGGTGTGGGGGGAAAATGGTGGGTTTCCTACTGTTGTGGTTATGCCTTGCATGCAAAACTTAATACCAGGCTGAAGCATTGGGGAGTGTGTGGCTAGGTGGGCTAAGCTACTGTGCCTGTAATCAGAAAGTTATTGGTTCAAGTCCCAGCATTGGCCTACTGATTTTATCAACTGGACCTTGAGCAAGGCCCTTAACCCCAGTTGCTGCAGGGACTGGCTGACCTTGTTTTCTGAAAAAGTATGTTGGTTTGGATAAAACCATCGAGTAAAGAAATAAAATGCATTCAGAAGGTAAAATAGGTCCAGTGACATCCCCAAAGATAGTGCTTCATAACCACAAGCACTATATCCAGCTGGGGCTGAGTTCAGTTACTGTCCCATCAGAAAGACGATCTAAAGCACTTTATATTCATCTAAATGACTAATCAATGCATGGTGCTGAAAATACACTCTTTATCAATACTATTGTGATTGCTTGTTGAATCCCAGCCCCTCTATATGTTTGTGTAGATTTTGCACATTCTCCCGGGATTGTGAACTTCCACATTCCTCCTGAAGTATACTAAGACATCTCATTTTTGCTTTATTTCATTGTTCAGAGGGGTGATTGTGTGTGAGCACCCTGCTACATACTGCTGTTCCAAAGATTGTGTCCCTTTCCTCGTGTCCCCTACTTCCTCAGACAGACTCCAGGCTTACTGCAACTCAGCACTTCATGGAGGTTGAATGAATGTCTGTTTTTTGGGAAGAAAGAAAGGAAAGACTTTGCAGCTAAATACAGGACACAGGAATCCCTTGCGTATTATAGACATTTTCACCCCACTGCACACAACAGAACACTGTTCAGACGGTTAAAAAAACAATTTCAGAATCATACTCTCAGATGAGGAAGTTAAGCTTTGGGCTCAGTCTTAGACAAAGGGACTTCAATCAATCAGCAGGAGACTGGGAAGAGTCATATCCGCTCCTCATTCTAAATTAAGAAAGGAAGAATCACCTAGTAAAAACAGGCTGGTATGGCTCAGATGTGAGTTCATTTTGACTTTATTGCTTCCTGGTCTTTTCAAGAAACAGAAGTGCCATCGCAAACAGCGTATGGCCGCTTTCTGCATAAGCGAAGGAGATGAAAATTTGAATTGTTTATGTCTGTAATATAGATTTTATGCGGCTCCAAGGAAGAGAGAATTACACTCTAAATTGCAGCGATGTCTCTGAGTGTTGTCAAAGGGCTATTAAACTGGCTGGGAGCTGAGGAATGCCTGGCTAGTGGGTGTTTTTTTTTGGGGGGTGTGGGATGAGGTTATGAAGACAGAGGAATTCTGGGTATCCCTGGCTCTGTGAATGGGACAGGCATGGAAAAATCACGCTGTCAGTGTCAGTGAGCTTGTGCAGCAATTATCCGCACTCCATACTGTAGTGGGGGCTCAAGAATGGATGTTTAATTATACTTTTATTGGTCCATCCGAGATAATTATCATGTTATATTAATGCAGACTCTGTCCATCCCCCTGCGGCCAGATAGAAAGTGTATTTTTCTTTGCCTCTTGCGCAGTACTCCATAAATGCAACTTTATTTCCATATGTATAAAATATTAATTTTATTGTTTGACTTTCCATTGGCAAATATTGTGCTACGATAATGAGCATACAAAAGAAATTCTGTGACTTATTACCAGTTCCATGCTTGCCATATTCATAATAGAATGATAATTTACAATATACCATGTTTTCCAAACATATCCTGATTATTTTGAAGCATTCACACATTAAGCTGGAAATACTATGCCGGTGTTTGGCATTAATGAGGGGGCTGGACAAGTAATCAAATCACCACTGAGGCCGTAAGCAAAGCTGTTAACTCCAGCTTCTCCAGAAACGCTGAATATTGGCTGGTACTGCAGTTCCTCAGATGTACGTCACTTAGAACAAAATATCTGTCAAATAAATTCATGTAAATATATAGTGTTTAGGGAGTCTCATAAAGATATACAGAGAGAAGTCTTACAGATTACTGTCCCACCAAAATTACCAACAAGAGTCAAAGCTGCACAAGTAAATGAAGGAGAGCTGACAGACAGTATTTCATCAGGTCATGCTTTATTTTGCTACGAGCATCAACAACTTACAACGGTGCCAGCCAGTTGAGGCCTTCACACCAAAATCCAGAACTCATAAGAACAAGATACTTGTCTTATGATGTGATCATTCTAAACACTTTGAGGTGTAAAACTACAGATAATGAAAATAGAAAGATTCCTTTAGTACCAGAGATTACACTGGAAAATGAAACCTGATCACATGGGTGCTACTTCTCTACCCTGTTCCCTTCCTAGGGTGCTGTTTCTCTTCTCTGTCCCCTCCCAGGGTGCTACTTCCTCTCTCTTCCTTCTGCCAAGAGTGCAACCTCTATTCCGTATCCCCTGCCTAGGGTGCTATTTTTCTACTCTATCCTGTCCCTAGTGTGATATTTTTAAGGTTTGTCTCCTCCCTGGGATGCTACTTCCCCTTTAAAAATAATGTTCACAGAAAGTACTGTCCAGCTGGGTCACTGACTGAAGAACCGCAAAAATTAAATGTAGTCCGCTCAATACCTGGGCATCACTGCCCAGTTCCCACCAACATGACAAACTGTCTTTATAGCCTGGCCAAGGGGCATTCCCCTGCCTTCTTCCAGTGGGGCGGTTCAGTTCAGTATCACAGTGTTGGACAAATCAGTAATACATGTCCACAATGGACTCCATGGGATGTGTTACTATCAGGATCTACCTGTGATGAACCTCATGTGCACATGGGAAGAGGTATAAGGTTTTGACTACAGTAATGCCATTTTCTGAACTTTATCGCACTACATACACATAGCAATAAAAAATATTTTAGAACTATCACCCAGCCATGATTAGCAGCCATTGAGAACCATGCACATCTCAAATCAGCTTACTCACTCTTTCGTTCCTGCAGACACACTGAATGCCTCACCACTACAGGCTAAAATACATGGGAAAACGACAGACTCAGAAATAGCATTCTGGCATAACACCACCAACACTTTGAAATCTTTTAGTTGAAAAATAACCTACAAAGTATGGCAGGAGAGGTTGAACATTACATGACAAATATGCAGTATGATGGAACAGGGACATGCAAGTACTTTAAATGTCAAGAGTCTTCTTCTGCTGACCTTATTAAAGCCTAAAACCTAAAATAAAAAAAAACATACTATTTAAAAAGGGCTTGCTTCAAGCAAGTATGGAGCTCTTATCGAGAATTCTGCAGCTAATGCTGGTAAATGAGTTGTTCTGGGATGCCCTCCGCAGACACTGCTGGCCTTCACTTTGCCTGGCTCTTAAAGGGCACTGTCAGTGAGCAGGGGGGACATTGATTCTTAAATTAGGCCTCTATGAAACTACTGCTCTTAGGCAAAAAATAACGCTACCACCGTATGGCTAGCGAGCAGGCCCAAGGTGTTATACTTTACATGCCATTGTCTTACAAATTATGATTGACTCATGTCAGGATCTTGTTTCCCGAGTAAGATGACCTGGGTGTGACAGGCAGCCATACTCTCTTCTTGACTGCTTCCAAGAAGGTGGGAGAGGGACAGGCCTTGACAGCATGTCCCAGATCCCTCTGACCAGCCTTGGTGTCCAGCAGCCTCACACACACACCTCAGGTCAGGGAGTGATATCTGCTGGTGTTCCCTGGAAAGGCCATGAAACGACAGAACAAGCCCTCACTCTGCAGTACAGCAATGCCCCATGACCGGGGCATGTTGGGAATCAGGTGCTAGAGCATCGAGGCTGTCTGAGGAAACGGCTGTGTCAAGCGGACAGACCCTCTGACACAATACCGAATCTCTGATCTCTCAGATGCTGCTCATTTCTGGTGCAGCCAATATTCAGACATTATGAGGAACTTGCCTGTGCATTGGCTGGCATTCTGTGGAAAGTATACCCCCGCCTTGGGGGCCCTGGGGCATAGGCTCCTAACACTGCTGTGACCACAACCAGAATAAGCGATTGGAATATCAGAATCAGCATCGGAAAAAAGATGGATGGATGGATAAAAAGATAGATATATGCTGTTAATTAGCACCTAATGATTATAAGTGTGGTCTTAGCTTGGTCCTCAGTCAAGTTAAGTGGCTCCTGGGAGATTTAAACATAAACGTGAAATGATTGGTTCAGAGAGATAATCATATTGTAGAGAAGGTGGGTCCAAGCAACTATAAGAGGCAGGACAAACCAACCAGATGTCTTGGACCTTCCTCCTCTAGTTGGTTGGACCCACCTCCTCTACAATCTGATTAGTTATCCCTCTGAACCATCATTTTTCATTCTGCAGTCAAAACATTTTTGTTTAAGTCAAATTTGTAAGGTGAGTTTAATTATGATAACATCCATATACAGGTATACAGTGGCATAAATTACCATACCTCCGAGGACCACAGTGCAGTGATTACAATGTGTATGCAAGTAAATAGGAGTTAACAGGTGTAAATACGACAGAGTGCAATAAATACAGTGGCTAAAAAACAATAAATTGACAAATAAGTTGAAGTGGCAAGAGCAATACAAGGTTGAGCTCAGCTCGTATGCCACTGGGGAAAAGTTTGCAGAAGTCATGTCATGTAAGATCCCCCCTCCCCCCAGTGTGGCAGAGTGGCAGGCATCCATACAGTACAGAGGGACATTTATCATGGAGGCACCCCATTTATAAGGTGACAACCTCAGCGGACCCTTCTGTGCTCACTCATGCTCAAAATCCTGCGCCCTCCCCCCCGACCCCCCTTTTCTAAAGTTCTGAAGGTAGTTAAAAGTAGACCCTCAATCCTTCTCTTCCCCCAAAAGGTTATGAAGAACCTTACAGGGGTTACCTAGGGAGAGAGGAGGAAATTTCAGTTGTCTTAGTCAATAAGTGATGTAATTCTCTGCCGACTCCCAAGACTTCCACTTCATGTCCCCCAGCCAGGCATGCAGCCATCTTCCTGTTGAATGGTCCATCAAGGAGTGCGTGGCACCGACGTGACATTTACATTGAAATTTACAGAGACAGCTGTATTATTTAACACAGGGTGTCGCTTCTCCTGGAACGTCTACACAGTCATCAAGTGTAAATATCGACAATGGGGGCTGTGAATGAATCTCATTAGTTTGACATTTGTTTTATTAGGGATGCTGGGAATGATGAGCATGGTGCCACAAGAAAGAGCACGTCTATAAGAACTCAAATCAAGAGGAACTGAAATGATCATCAGTTTTCTTGATAGGGAGGCCTCCCAAGTACAGCTCTGCGTAGGGCCCCAGAAAAGGTAAAGCCAGCCCTGATTGTCAGTATGGCCTATGCAGGTTCACGACGGTCCATAGCCCATACAGGAAGCTTTGGGATTAGGCAGGGAACAACCCAAGATGGGTTGCCAACCTATCACAGGGCACAGATCCATTCACATACACATTGACACCTATGGTCAATATGATACATCCAATTCATGTTAGCATGTTTTTGGAACTGGGCGGGGAAACTGGAAGAAACCACACAATAAATCAGGGTCAACAGGCAATCTACACACGTAGAGCTAGGGTGGAGAATCGAACCCTGGTCTCCAGAGGTGAGGTGACTGTGCTAACTACTGCTCTACGTTAAAAAAAAGGAAATCATCTCTCTGAAGCAGGAAATAACTCAAAAATATATTGGGGGAGGCCAATCACTAAAATTTGTGTTCTGTAGATAATTTAAAAGGATACACACTCACACTTAGCGTAGGCTAAAAGTTATTATCTCACAGCAGACATGGATTACAGAGGTCAAAAGAGCATACTCCACTTTGAGGTTAATAGCACAGAGAACAATTATCCCCACTGTGGGAAATGTAATATTTCGAGATGGAGGGGCTGGGTGATGGGAGAGACCCTGTACTGCTCTCTCTTGGCCAGCCATGATCTCGGGGCCTGAAGATCGTCAACGTGACTGTGACATTAACAGACCCCTGTGCAGAGAGCCGGCTCAATGCCAATTAACAATTTCTCATTAATGTAATTAGGGAACATATGCTTTAAATCACTGCTCGCAAACCCAGAACCAATTCAGAGATTGATTTTTTTTTCTGTCCAAGACTCCAGAGTGTGAAAAACCAAAACTGGCACTTTGAAAAAATTGGTTTCGATCTTAAAGTCTCCTGAAATCCATGTGTGTTATGCTAAACTTCAAGGCTAAGGAATACTTTTGGGGGTCCAAAGGATGTCATGCTGTTAGAGACACTCGGTGAGTTAATTTGTGGCTTCCTCCTCTCCTCAGATGGATTTCTTAACCAGTGAACTCCTGGAGATGATGTGGAAGCTCATTTCCACTCTTGTTTCCTCCCTCTGTATCACTTCAAGTCCTTACGGATTTCATCCAGCTTAATAGAACCCTGTTACTTGCTTAGTGTCCTTTCAATTCCCTATAATAATAAAAAACAATCCCAGGGGTGTCGAGTACCATAAAATCCAACGCAAACTATCAAGTTCAGCTTAAGAAAACAACAGTCTCGCCTGATCACATACAACTTCGTTTGTTGAGGGCATTTCCTTCATTTTTTTTCTGTGTCGAACGTGTGAAAATATCAAATGATTCAATTTTGCCCCTTTCCAATTACCTCATTAATGGTACTGTGGTCAGGCTCATCTGTGGAGACCAACAGTGATGCTTCCTCTGGAAATATTAAGCGAGCTCCAACGTTGGCAGGAGGCATTCTTAAAAACAGAGAGTGCCAAGAAGCCTGAGAAATTGAAGGTCAGCCAAACCGACCTACCGGCAAAGCAATCAATCAGTACTGAAGTTTCAGCCAATTGTAATTCTACTTAAGCAACACAATCCTGATTACAAGGCATTAGCATCTCGACATCGTCGGAATAAAAATGACTACGGCTCAGCAATCAAGGCCCACAAGATGCTGCTCTTATTCGGTCTACACTGGGTCTTGGGCAGAGAACCGGACATGTAAAAGTAGTATACTGAAAAAGAAGTCCTTGGCATGGAGTGGTCAGTTGCCTTGTCTGGAATTAGCTTGTTGGCTCTGAGGGAAGTCAGCTTTATTTTTCATGGTGGTCTGTGGCCATGGTGGTCTGTGGCCTCATACTGGTAGGGTTATGGGTTTAATTCCTGGGCGATTCTAGGACCATTTTATAGTGGGGAGCGTAAGAGAGGCCAAAATTCATACAGAGGAGCCAATCCTATCATTAGACAATATATTTTGAATCGGTGAGTGACAGGGGAGGGGGCACTCTGGAGGCCAATCAACTTTCAATTCCTACAGGCTTGTTGTGAGGCTTCAGTATTCTCCCCTTGTTTGCATTGGTTTCCTCTAACCCTCCAAAAAGAACTGCAGGTTTGATGAATGCCTGTCCCTAAGTGGGACTGAATGTGTGACCTGAGCAGTATGTATGGATTATCTTACTGCTGCAATTGAGTCCAGTAGGTCCCACATACGACAGGAAGGGGGAGATCTATTTGGCAGTGCTGGATCACAGAAGGAGCAGCAAAGGAAATGAACCTTCCATCTCTGAAGGAACAGTGCTGGGGAATACAACAAGGGGACACTCATCCCCCTTGGAGAAGGTGTCGATGCAAATAGGGCCAGCTCTAGCTAAAGGCAGAATAGGCAGTTGCCTGCTGGTGTTCCCTGGAAAGGCCATGAAACGACAGAACAAGCCCTCACTCTGCAGTACAGCAATGCCCCATGACCGGGGCATGTTGGGAATCAGGTGCTAGAGCATCGAGGCTGTCTGAGGAAACGGCTGTGTCAAGCGGACAGACCCTCTGACACAATACCGAATCTCTGATCTCTCAGATGCTGCTCATTTCTGGTGCAGCCAATATTCAGACATTATGAGGAACTTGCCTGTGCATTGGCTGGCATTCTGTGGAAAGTATACCCCCGCCTTGGGGGCCCTGGGGCATAGGCTCCTAACACTGCTGTGACCACAACCAGAATAAGCGATTGGAATATCAGAATCAGCATCGGAAAAAAGATGGATGGATGGATAAAAAGATAGATATATGCTGTTAATTAGCACCTAATGATTATAAGTGTGGTCTTAGCTTGGTCCTCAGTCAAGTTAAGTGGCTCCTGGGAGATTTAAACATAAACGTGAAATGATTGGTTCAGAGAGATAATCATATTGTAGAGAAGGTGGGTCCAAGCAACTATAAGAGGCAGGACAAACCAACCAGATGTCTTGGACCTTCCTCCTCTAGTTGGTTGGACCCACCTCCTCTACAATCTGATTAGTTATCCCTCTGAACCATCATTTTTCATTCTGCAGTCAAAACATTTTTGTTTAAGTCAAATTTGTAAGGTGAGTTTAATTATGATAACATCCATATACAGGTATACAGTGGCATAAATTACCATACCTCCGAGGACCACAGTGCAGTGATTACAATGTGTATGCAAGTAAATAGGAGTTAACAGGTGTAAATACGACAGAGTGCAATAAATACAGTGGCTAAAAAACAATAAATTGACAAATAAGTTGAAGTGGCAAGAGCAATACAAGGTTGAGCTCAGCTCGTATGCCACTGGGGAAAAGTTTGCAGAAGTCATGTCATGTAAGATCCCCCCTCCCCCCAGTGTGGCAGAGTGGCAGGCATCCATACAGTACAGAGGGACATTTATCATGGAGGCACCCCATTTATAAGGTGACAACCTCAGCGGACCCTTCTGTGCTCACTCATGCTCAAAATCCTGCGCCCTCCCCCCCGACCCCCCTTTTCTAAAGTTCTGAAGGTAGTTAAAAGTAGACCCTCAATCCTTCTCTTCCCCCAAAAGGTTATGAAGAACCTTACAGGGGTTACCTAGGGAGAGAGGAGGAAATTTCAGTTGTCTTAGTCAATAAGTGATGTAATTCTCTGCCGACTCCCAAGACTTCCACTTCATGTCCCCCAGCCAGGCATGCAGCCATCTTCCTGTTGAATGGTCCATCAAGGAGTGCGTGGCACCGACGTGACATTTACATTGAAATTTACAGAGACAGCTGTATTATTTAACACAGGGTGTCGCTTCTCCTGGAACGTCTACACAGTCATCAAGTGTAAATATCGACAATGGGGGCTGTGAATGAATCTCATTAGTTTGACATTTGTTTTATTAGGGATGCTGGGAATGATGAGCATGGTGCCACAAGAAAGAGCACGTCTATAAGAACTCAAATCAAGAGGAACTGAAATGATCATCAGTTTTCTTGATAGGGAGGCCTCCCAAGTACAGCTCTGCGTAGGGCCCCAGAAAAGGTAAAGCCAGCCCTGATTGTCAGTATGGCCTATGCAGGTTCACGACGGTCCATAGCCCATACAGGAAGCTTTGGGATTAGGCAGGGAACAACCCAAGATGGGTTGCCAACCTATCACAGGGCACAGATCCATTCACATACACATTGACACCTATGGTCAATATGATACATCCAATTCATGTTAGCATGTTTTTGGAACTGGGCGGGGAAACTGGAAGAAACCACACAATAAATCAGGGTCAACAGGCAATCTACACACGTAGAGCTAGGGTGGAGAATCGAACCCTGGTCTCCAGAGGTGAGGTGACTGTGCTAACTACTGCTCTACGTTAAAAAAAAGGAAATCATCTCTCTGAAGCAGGAAATAACTCAAAAATATATTGGGGGAGGCCAATCACTAAAATTTGTGTTCTGTAGATAATTTAAAAGGATACACACTCACACTTAGCGTAGGCTAAAAGTTATTATCTCACAGCAGACATGGATTACAGAGGTCAAAAGAGCATACTCCACTTTGAGGTTAATAGCACAGAGAACAATTATCCCCACTGTGGGAAATGTAATATTTCGAGATGGAGGGGCTGGGTGATGGGAGAGACCCTGTACTGCTCTCTCTTGGCCAGCCATGATCTCGGGGCCTGAAGATCGTCAACGTGACTGTGACATTAACAGACCCCTGTGCAGAGAGCCGGCTCAATGCCAATTAACAATTTCTCATTAATGTAATTAGGGAACATATGCTTTAAATCACTGCTCGCAAACCCAGAACCAATTCAGAGATTGATTTTTTTTTCTGTCCAAGACTCCAGAGTGTGAAAAACCAAAACTGGCACTTTGAAAAAATTGGTTTCGATCTTAAAGTCTCCTGAAATCCATGTGTGTTATGCTAAACTTCAAGGCTAAGGAATACTTTTGGGGGTCCAAAGGATGTCATGCTGTTAGAGACACTCGGTGAGTTAATTTGTGGCTTCCTCCTCTCCTCAGATGGATTTCTTAACCAGTGAACTCCTGGAGATGATGTGGAAGCTCATTTCCACTCTTGTTTCCTCCCTCTGTATCACTTCAAGTCCTTACGGATTTCATCCAGCTTAATAGAACCCTGTTACTTGCTTAGTGTCCTTTCAATTCCCTATAATAATAAAAAACAATCCCAGGGGTGTCGAGTACCATAAAATCCAACGCAAACTATCAAGTTCAGCTTAAGAAAACAACAGTCTCGCCTGATCACATACAACTTCGTTTGTTGAGGGCATTTCCTTCATTTTTTTTCTGTGTCGAACGTGTGAAAATATCAAATGATTCAATTTTGCCCCTTTCCAATTACCTCATTAATGGTACTGTGGTCAGGCTCATCTGTGGAGACCAACAGTGATGCTTCCTCTGGAAATATTAAGCGAGCTCCAACGTTGGCAGGAGGCATTCTTAAAAACAGAGAGTGCCAAGAAGCCTGAGAAATTGAAGGTCAGCCAAACCGACCTACCGGCAAAGCAATCAATCAGTACTGAAGTTTCAGCCAATTGTAATTCTACTTAAGCAACACAATCCTGATTACAAGGCATTAGCATCTCGACATCGTCGGAATAAAAATGACTACGGCTCAGCAATCAAGGCCCACAAGATGCTGCTCTTATTCGGTCTACACTGGGTCTTGGGCAGAGAACCGGACATGTAAAAGTAGTATACTGAAAAAGAAGTCCTTGGCATGGAGTGGTCAGTTGCCTTGTCTGGAATTAGCTTGTTGGCTCTGAGGGAAGTCAGCTTTATTTTTCATGGTGGTCTGTGGCCATGGTGGTCTGTGGCCTCATACTGGTAGGGTTATGGGTTTAATTCCTGGGCGATTCTAGGACCATTTTATAGTGGGGAGCGTAAGAGAGGCCAAAATTCATACAGAGGAGCCAATCCTATCATTAGACAATATATTTTGAATCGGTGAGTGACAGGGGAGGGGGCACTCTGGAGGCCAATCAACTTTCAATTCCTACAGGCTTGTTGTGAGGCTTCAGTATTCTCCCCTTGTTTGCATTGGTTTCCTCTAACCCTCCAAAAAGAACTGCAGGTTTGATGAATGCCTGTCCCTAAGTGGGACTGAATGTGTGACCTGAGCAGTATGTATGGATTATCTTACTGCTGCAATTGAGTCCAGTAGGTCCCACATACGACAGGAAGGGGGAGATCTATTTGGCAGTGCTGGATCACAGAAGGAGCAGCAAAGGAAATGAACCTTCCATCTCTGAAGGAACAGTGCTGGGGAATACAACAAGGGGACACTCATCCCCCTTGGAGAAGGTGTCGATGCAAATAGGGCCAGCTCTAGCTAAAGGCAGAATAGGCAGTTGCCTAGGGGCTTTACTCTACCTGCTCTATGGAGGAAGTGTAATGATCATCAATTTTCTGGGTAGGGGGTCCTCCTAAATTAAGCTTTGACTAGGGCCCCTGAAAAGGTAGCGCTAGTCCTGGAACTGAAACACCTTTCAAGGACTTAGTCCCCTTTTTTAAATCAGCAGTTTTACCGATAAAGGATAGAAACTCAGTCCTGTTTGTGATGCACCTATGATAACCATGCAGCCATCTGCGGCAACAGGACAGTCATCCTCCTGGGATAATCTGTCATTATGGCCAACCTTGCATTACGGACTTAACTTGGCCACCATAGACACTGCACCTCTGATGTCAAACACATACATTCAAATGTCAGCCAACAGCGGCAGAGCAGAACGCCATGATATTGCTCCCATCCGTGCATTAAATGTGGCCATGCTGTGCAACTGTCCCTGGCTGGGGCTAGCAGCCGAGTAGGGGGTGGGAACGTCAGCATGACTGGGCCTGGGGGCACTCTGCCGGATAATAAATCACAGGGTTGACAGGTTCGGTAGCCTTTTCAACACATCACAGTCTAGCCCCACAAGCCCACCTCCCTTCCCCATACCTCACTGGACACCTAGTATGCCCCCTTTAAGGTTCTGGGAACTATGAGCAAACCACTGGGTCTTGCTGCTGTGCAGAAATTGACAGGGCATGGGGGTTTGGACGGCCTGATGCTTCTGGTACCTGTCAAAGGTATTCCGGAAATTTCCATGGAATACAACATTAACAACGAAACCCCTGTAAAGTGGTGGCCACCACTATCCCCAGTGTGTTCAGAGCCATAAGACAACTTCATGAGTTGATGCTGTCAATCAGCAAGACACAGACGTGCACAGGAGGCAAACCGATGGTGAGCGATGCAGAACCCAATCAGTTCTGACGATTGGGCTATCGATTGTGAAGGCAAGCGGCATGATTGTGGCTTCCAGAGCCAGCACCTCATTCTGACGCTGCTGCTGAAACTGTGTCGAGGGCCCACTTCATTGAGGAGATGAAAGACATGAGAACCACCTTCTGTTAACTTGGGAACAGAACCGGGAGGCCCAGGGCTTTTAATGAGAGTCTAGGGTTGAGTATGGGATTTCAGCAGGGGTGACAGGGCATGGACTGCATGACATCAGGGTCGTGCAGCGCTAATAGTCCAAAGCAAATGTACCTTGTTGGGGGTAAAGTGAGCCCAGGCCCTTGAACCACATCTGAACCCATTTCACGGTGTCTGCCCGGGGGGCTGGACATTTCCTAATTCACAGTGATTGGATTCTCCCTAATCAGAAGTGTGCACCCTGGTGGTCTGGAGGATAAGTGCAGGGGTCAGAATCTATGAAGTGGGAGGTCTGGGATGGAGTTGGGAAGACAAGTGTATACAGTGTTCCCATTTTATTTGTCTGGATTCTCAAATGTCGCTTGAGCCCAAAGAAAAACCCTGAACCAGGGAATGTTACATAACAGGACACTACGACAATACAGCTAGACGGAAATGCTGGCGCAGGTTCAAACTATTACAAACAGTAAATTGTTGCTCTTGATATTAGAGCTATTGAAAGTCTTTCAGTGCAAAAATCCCAAAGGAAAGGGAAAAGAACGGACATGCCAGGATAAATTTTGATTCATAGTTCCCTAGGAAAGCATTATACAATAATTCAAATCAATGAATGAATGTTTGACACTTAATCATTATTTGATTACTTGAGTTTTTATGTTACTTGTCAGCTTACTGCTATGCTCCAGGAGATTTTGGAAGATGTCATATTTCTTTATATATAATATAAATATTAATATATATATATAATTATATATAAATATAAAAAATAAATAATAAATAAATTATAAATAAATATAATAATTATATTAATAATATATATATATAATATATTTCTGTATATATAATTTAACATATTTATGTTTGAATACATTTTATGATTATACTACCACATACATACCTTATAGCTTATAGCACTATAACAAATATGTATGATACCAAGATGGAAAAAAATGTGATTTGCTAATGTTAGAGATCAGCTGTGTCACTCTGCAACCCCCTCAATTAACGATCCAGTATTAAGGCTTCAGAATTGTTGAGATATACAGCATAGGCCTATCATAAACCATATAGTCCAAACATATAAACCAAGCATTACACCATGTCTGCATCCAGGGGCTGCATCCAGAAAATTCTGGGAGGTTTTTACTTGGATTGCACTACACGTTTTTGACACCAGCGCTTGGGATTTCCGACGAGCCCCTTTTCTGCGAATGTCTATCTGGCCTGATTCCTGATTGGTACAGTACTTGTGTGGGCCTGGAGTTTTATTTTTTTTTTGTTTGTTTTGTTTTAATTGAATCAAACTCCCTCCAGGGCCACTGCTGCACAAATAAGCCATTTAAATGTTAAATATTTCTACTGTTTACTTTTCTGAGGAACCTTATTTGGAGGCGGCGTTTCGCTCGGTTACGTAAACTTTATTTTCTTAAAACAGCCACGGGGCTGCAGGACGAAAACCCTCCCTGCCCTGCCGATTCACTCCCCCAAGATATGAGTTCGGCGTTTAATTATGTCTGGCTGCGCTCTGCTGGCCCACAGAGAAACAAAGTATAATTCGAAATCCCTTCCTGATAAACAGAATATATCACAACTCAATTTCATCACTGCTTCCTGACAAACGCAGTCCCATTCTCTCCGAGCAATTCCATTCCTTTAACCATACCATTTATTTTGTGATATATAATTTATGCTGCCGATCCCAAGGACCCTCCCCCCACCCCACAGGGTTACCTTATATAGTATTATTTCTCCCAGTCGTGCTGTAGGGTGTTAGGGGGCATGTCTGGCCCGTGTTTAAATTTGGTGTTATGGAGGTATAAGGCTGTGCAGCAGTGTGAGGGTGGCAGGTGACTGAACCGCAGAGGGCTGCACGCAGATGATATCTGTCCCTATCCCACTCCGTCCCTCCCCCATCCCTGCGTGTGTCGCAAACACCATGCCCACGTTCATGAACATATCCATACTTGCTTTTAAATAACTTAATCATTAAATTGCTCACTTGACACTGCCACCAGTTGGTGTTGGGGTGAGAACAAATAATTTAACAGAACAAAGGGACTTATAATTAATACAGCAGATAAAAGAACACACATAAATGGTCAATTTCATTACCATTACCGCAGTATTACTATACACATATTTCCATCCCCACCAGAATACCATAAAGATCATCCCCAATCACATTATATTAAATTTTTTTTTCCCCACAGATGACCACGAATATATGTGGTATTACCGCTCTCCCAAATCTAATGCAGACTAGGATGCTATGCTGGTGATCAGCATAGCATCCTATCTATGTCTTATGGTGATTGGTTCAGATCCCTCCATTGGCAGAATTGCCTCAGCAGGTCCCTTAACTCTAATAGCTCCAGAGACTATCTAACTGTCTCTTCCCAATCTTATGTCACCTTGGATAAAACTACCTAGCTGCCAAGTACATAATGACTTGTTCAGAACCCCAAGGATGATGAAGGGGTTTTTTTTACATCTCTTTTTAGGATACGATCACAGGAGGGGCATCGAGCACCTATAGGGCACCCAGACAAAACAGAGAGTACATATTCTACCTGAATTCCCTATGTGCAATCCATCAGCCCTAAAGATACAGGGTCCCTTCTGCGATAGTGCAGAATCACAAGTTATAAATGGATATTGTAGTGGGTAGGGAGGGGGGTGGCAGAGGGATGGGGGGTATCATTTCAATGTGGGAGTGTAACATTTCGATACGTTTAATCACCCAAATCAAGAGCCAGGGTTTGCAAAGGCCTCCCCACGCCTAATGTCCCACGTTGGAGGGATATTAATTAATCAGTTGCCATGCAGTTGTGACATTCGCATTTGCGGGCTTTCCGATGATCCCCAGGATCCCACGTTGTGCCTATGAACTTGCTTAGGGCATTTTACAGGTGGGCAGAGATCCCCCCGCCCCTTCCCGTCTCAGTGTGGACCTCGGGTTTGCGTGCATAAAAAAATAATAATCTTTTGTTGTACCGAAATCCTTTAAAAGATGTTTAGTGCAGGGCAACATGCACAAAGCGCAAATGGAATATTATAATTCCCCAGAAATCCACCGCCACTGAGAATATTGTGTAAAATCAAATACAACGGCATATGATTCTGTTACGCGCCGAGGCACCCGCACCCGGACAGCGCTTATTAATTATCACAGTTCAAGTATGTATCCAGGGATTTCGGTGTAAAATATCTACAGGCAGGACATTCCTATTCACGACCGATCTGGGGAACAAATGATGGCCACCATTGTGAAAGCACGAAAGTGCTGACATTGTAATCCGCCAGGCAGTCGAATGAACAGAACAGTAAAATATCTTTCACTCCTGCGTTGAAAGAAAGAAAGAAAGAAAGAAAAAGAAGGTGCTTCATTGTTAAACAATTAGGTTCTCGCCTGATGCAGCACGGTTACCACGTAGTACTTAAGGGTTGCACGACTCCATGCCAGCCGCAGAATAAGTCAGATAGATGAGGCATGTCAAACAGAGCTGGGGTAGAAGAGGTGGCACTCCTCCGTAAAAAAGCACATGTCCTGCATACAGCCTTTGCTCCGCCATTGCGCACGCGACTCGCCTGCGGTGCCACTTTCGCGGTACCTGCGCGCGGCCGCGGACGCGTACACACGCGCTGTAAAACGATCCGATGTTTGACGTTGCGGTCGCGTCCTTAAATATCACAACCGAGTGCTTGAAATGTTAACCGCTATTCCGCTAATAAAAGTGTCAGCATTTGAATGTCAGTCCCCTTGCCCTAAAGCATACAGCGTTTTAGTACTGAAGCACTAGTAATATACAGCACACCTGTCATCCTCGGTCTATTTATTTTCTCATTAGGACCATACAGAAAGTACATTCTATGATTCAATTTACACATTAGATGCTAATTTCTAGGCACCGATTTGTGAAGGAGAAACAAAGCCTTCGTATCCACAAGGTCTGAAATCTTAATTCATCAGTGATATTCTGGAAGGTATATTGAAAAAATATTTAGAAACATATTTATTGTTTCAAACAAAAAACAAGATTGTTCTTTTGCTCAACATTCTGTCATCCAAGGAATAAAAAAAGATTTTTTTATTTTTTATTTTTATTTTTTTTAAGAGGACATTTATCTCCCTGACGTGGGCCGCAGACAATAGGTCAGTTAATGCTTTTTTTTCTTCTAAAAGACCTCCTTTCATGCTATAGCATCTCCGGTTTTTAAGTGCTGAATAACAGCATATCCATTGTGGAGCAGACAACTAAATGCTCTGGGCTGGGAATTAAATTACTCTGTTGTCATTTTCTGCTTTAAACCTGAGTCAATATTACCGCTCCCGTGTTTCCAGCTGCATCCACAGCAGTGAATTGTCCTCTCGCGGCTCAGTTAGACCTCTGTTGGTGCATGTCAATGAGTCTCATAAAACAAAAGCATGAAAAGGCTGGGCAGGAGGGTAGCAGTAAAATACACAAAATGACCTGATACATGTGTATAGACACATACGCACAAACACTGTAGGGGAGCACAACTCATAAAAACCAGTCCAGGGGTTTAAGACTGGTAGCCCTGATGTGTCGAGATCCTCCTTTCAGTTGCAGGTTTTTGCGGGGGGGTGGTGGGGGGGACCATCAGACCCTCTGCCACTCTGTCGCCTCATTAGTGCCAGACTGCCATTGGCGCACACAGCAGATCTGTCCTCACCATGGCAACCAGTCACATGACTTACATTCCCATCATCCCGCAGGACACGGGCCGACAGAGGCGAGACAGAATATGGTAACCGACAAGGGGAACGAACAGCTGTTCCCAGAGACGGCAGGTGGTGGAGGTGACGCGTCCCGTATCGCCTGTAAGCTGACAAAGAGCTCTTGAAAGTGCAAAGATAGGGTTTAATGGAATTCTAAATTAAAGTTCCTAATCAGGAAAAAAAAAGGAAACTGTCTGACGGCAAAACTTAGTTTTAAGATGCGTTTGAGAATACATCCTGCTTGTGGCCTTCATCATTGGAAAGGCTTCTTGCCAAAAGCGATTTTTGTTATGTCATGAAAGCTTGTCCATTGTGAATTTCATCACAATAGTGATGAGATGGAAAAGAAGTTCAGCATTTCAAGGAAATATTTTGACCTTTCATTCAGCTAGTAGTTGCTAATGGCAGAAGAGGACAGACTTTAAAAGGTCTCCCATTAGCTGAGACTTGTGACATCAAAGCCCTGGGCTGCTGGTCAGAGCGAGGCATGGACACCTGGATCTGCAGTGGAGTGAGTCTGAGCAGACCATAGACACCTGGATCCTGCAGTGGAGTGTCTGAGCAGGCCATGGACACCTGGAACCTGCAGTGGAGTGAGTCTGAGGAGCTTCTTCTGCATCCTCTGCTCCTCTGAATCTTTAGAGGCAGCAGTTCTGACAACATGCGGGTTCCCCCCTGAGGATTCTGGGAGACAACGTGAGCCAATAAGGAGAATAAACCACATGCCTTATTAAATTGCCACTGAGTAGCAGCAGCTGAGTCTCCCTGGAGGATCCCGTGCTGTTTATTTTACGTAGCTCCTGACATTTTGAGCTTGGAGATGACAGGGGTGTTACGAAAGCGTCCCTGCTCGCGTCGCTCCGCTGCCGTCTTTCGTGTGCGCCCCCCGTAAGACAGCCCGCGAAACAAACACACAGATCAGAGGAGACATTAGGGAAGTGCGGGTCTCAGTCAGGGAGCCCAGAAAGGGCATGTACACATTCCCCTGCATCGTCAGATGACATTTAAGGGGTCTTGGAAGTAAACATTGTTGGGGCAGATTTATCAATGGGAATTCAGCTAGTGTGCAGGAACCATATAAATCCCATAATTACTCATCGCTGGGTAATTTCATATTTCAAAAAAGCACTTGTTGATTCTATTTAGGAAAAAAAAATAGCTGTCACTAAATCTGATGAATCCTTATAATTGATACACTGTAGGGTAAACATCTCTCCTTTTTATATTAATGAACAGATTTTTAAAAATCGATATGCACTGTCTAGGGGTAATAGCTTTTTGAAGGATGCATATATCTCAATAATCCATGGTTAAGTGACCTTGTGCTGAGAAATACCACTGGAAGCAATGTCTAAAAATGGTCAGTGCTTTCCTGGCACTGTCTGGCAGTATTTATATCTTTCCATCCATCTATTCGGCTATCCATGTATCTCTCATAATCGCTTATTGAGCAAAAACAGTCCATCACAGGACACACACACTCACACATCCAATTATTATAATTTAGAGACACCACTTCTGTCAGCCATATGTCTTTGGAGTGCTGGAGGAAACCAGAGCATGCCTAGGAAGTGGCGTACAATGTTAAATGATGCAGCTGAATGAGATGAAGGATGCAAGCCCCGATAAGGCTATCGCATCTTCACGAGTCTGCGAAGGAGAGTGCTTGGAGCCTCTGACTGGCATTTACTTATTGGGCTATAATGTGTTTCGTTAAGATCGAATTAGGCTGACATGCAGAGACATCTGTGCTCTCTGTAGATACAGTCTGCCCTGTACTAGACAGAAATTCAGACTGCCGCTAAAGCCACCTTTGGACACCCCGTGAGGTGTGTCGAGCAGCAGGATGGGAGACCCCCATTGGGCCACCGCTCCTTCCTTATAATGCTGCCTCATGGCTTATCACAAAATCGCCAGCCCTCCTCGGACACCTCATGCCTGAAGACAATCTGAATACAAATTCAGAGGGCAAATCACAATAATCCCCAATAATCTAAACTAGCTAATACCCCTCCAATAATCACGTTTCCCCTTAAATGGGGACCTCAACCCTCTCAGTGTTCAAATCAAAGTCATGCTCTTGGCTTCATGGCTTCCTTCTTGGGGGTGGGATCCAGGGGCATGTAGATCCTGGGGCATGTAGATCCAGGGGCATGTAGATCCTGGGGCATGTAGATCCAGGGCCATGTAGATCCTGGGGCATGTAGATCCTGGGCCATGTAGATCCTGGGGCATGTAGATCCTGGGCCATGTAGATCCAGGGCCATGTAGATCCAGGGCCATGTAGATCCTGGGCCATGTAGATCCAGGGCCATGTAGATCCTGGGCCATGTAGATCCTGGGCCATGTAGATCCAGGGCCATGTAGATCCTGGGCCATGTAGATCAAGGGCCATGTAGATCCTGGGCCATGTAGATCCTGGGGCATGTAGATCCAGGGCCATGTAGATCCAGGGGCACGTTCGGCACCTTTTGTATAGATTATGGCCAGTCTTATGCCCCCCCCTCCCCTTATAAAATCTTAAAGGTTACCTCTTTCTAGAATATTCCTGGTACCTTAACATGGCTCCGACACCACCAATGAGTAGTGAGAAAGCTTCGACCGTGGAAATACAGCCATGTCCTGCTTATGACTCAGGGGGGCGGGAACTTGGACTATGGATTTCTGGCACATTCTAGAACTTTGGCCCAGTGAATCACATGTTCTGCTGCTGCACTGATGAACACTGGCTGTGGGTGGCGGCCAGGGGGAGCCCCTGATGGAAGCACATTAACCTTCATCTTAATGTGAGCAGCTCTGTACTGCACCCCCCAACCCACTGGCAGGTATGAACTCATGCAAAATGTAAAATCAGCTCTTTCATATTTACTTTATCCACCCATCTATTCCTCACACTCCCTTACGTGGTACAGGGTCACTGAGCCCATCCTGGAAGTACAGGACATAAGGCAGGGGACACCCTGGATGGGAAGCCAGCCCAAACATCCCTTCACACACTACGGAGACTCACTTGACTGCATGTTTTGAAAACATATGAGGAACATGTACTACACACTCGGGGACTGAATCAAACCCCCCACCTCTGGGGGAGTGGTGGGGGGGTGGGGGGTCACACTACACCGCAAACCACAAACCACATGCCAAAATATTCAACCGTGGGGAAACACTTTATGAATTGTGACAAGGCACTGAGATCTTAATCTGCCCATTCTGGTACAAAACTCAACACATACCAAAAAACGGTGGGTTTGAATTATACAGGGCTCAAATGTAAATAGTTTTTTATCTTTGTGAATTCTGTATCTCCTATCATTAAAACAGAATTAAATTAAAACACAGCAAATTATATCGAGCTGTTGAAATGTAGATGTTTGTTCCATTAAGGAAACAGTTTATATCATGTCTAAATTGTTTAAATTAATTTAGGAAAATAGAAAATGTCGTCCGTATTAAGTCCTGACAGCAGTACTTTAGTCACAGTGAAGTATGCTCTGTGCGCTCATCGTAAGACATTTCCCGGACAAATTAAGCAGAAGACGCCATTTAGATAAGCCGTCCACAACTTAATTACAAGAAAAAGGCATTTTATTTCATCCTCTGTCAACAAAACCCTTAAGACTCACCAGCACTCATGGCTTGACATCCCATAATTTCCCTGAGCCACTTCATCACCAAAGCACAAGCACATGCCACTTAAAAAAAAAAACTCTCTCTTGTCTGACAAAAGGAAACAGATACCTCACATCTCATTTATGTGTCAGTGAATCTGTGTCATTGTCCATTCCACTGTAACAACCAATGAAAAGTTACTGAGTTAACAGCTGCTTGCGTATTTAAAAATCCCCGCTAAGCAGTAATTAAAGGATTTATGCACGTCCTGTCTGATGGATCGGAGCCTGGGCTGGTGTTTAAGCTCATCAGCTGGTGATATTTTCTCTCCTCTACTTTTTTCTTGCCTCTCCCCACCCATTCCCCTGTCTCAGAGACATGTTGACAGGTGTATAGACCTTTAAAATGTAGTCCTGCAAGCAAACAGATGGGCTGTCAGGAAATGCAAGGAGCAAGGGAGAGATGGAGAAGAAGAGAGAGATGGGGAAGAGTTGGGGGAAAAAAGAGAGACCCAGAGAGTTGGGAGAGAGAGAGAATGAGAAGGAGAAAGAGAGAGGAAGATAGAGACGGCAATAACTGTAGCAACCTGGATTCCCCTGACATGCAAAATGATTCTCCTGCAATATAATCTTAAAACACCTCCCACTCTCGCAGTGCGGGGACGAAAATAAGAGCAGCTCAAAAGGGCTGCCTCTCGCCAGCCTGCAATGGCCGCACAACTCACGGAAAGGTGGGAAGATCATGTCAGACAGCATGTCTCTCATGTGGCACCAGCAGATTCAGTCGGCTTGGCAAAGGGGAGAGACTTAACGACCCACCAGCTGTCTGTTAGACATCACTCACTAGTGCATTTCAATGCACTGAAAACAAACACTGGAGAGGGGGCTGCGATAAAACGCTAGGACCTAAATTTAAATAATAAAAAATAGATTACGCTCAGCTTCACTTGAACATTGATGGCGTCTAATTAATGCACAGATATTTGAATCGCATTAAGTCAAGTTTGCCGCTTAAATACCCATTCTTCTTCACACTGGCTTTTTCCAAGTGGCAATAAGGAGCTCAATTGCACTACAGTCCCTGAATGTTGACTGTCACTCCCCACATGCCAAGGACAGCAATAATGTGAGTAATTTTTGAATGACACTACCGACAACTTTTTTGTATGTCCAATGGGTTTATGAAACCGAAATATGGAAAAATGGCATCAAATGAATTATAAATATTATGTGAAATGGTGGAACGTTTCAGTGAGGATCCTTCCATATCTGAGAATGTCATCGGTTCAGATATGAGAAGAAAACAAATCACATTCACATAGATCCGACGGTTTTCAATAACCGCTGATCAAATTAAGGTTGCGGTAATGGGGAGGGATCCTGGGCAGGGAAAGGCGGCGAGATGGGGTGCCGCTCCATCACTATTTAATATGTGTTGGCTTGATTTTGAGCTCCTGTCAAACTAGTCAAGACAGCAAATCTCCCACATGCAGAGGCAAAAAAATATATTTTTATAGCAATTGTATAAGAAACCAAACTCACCATTCATGTCAATAACTTGAGCAAGAACAATAGATTGAAGACACTTTTGTGTCATTTTCTGATGATGAGTCATTTCTGACCACAAAGTTGTAGTTAGGGCAGTCATTCCTATAGGTGACATAGGCAGCTGCCTAGGGGACCAACCTCTGAGGGGGTGCCGGCGCCGACTTGCCAGACAGTTTCACTTTGCCTCAGATGGGGGGGGGGCACTGGTACTGATACTGCCTTGGGGGGGCACAACAGCTCGACCCAGTACTGGCTGCAGTCATGAACGGGGTACCTTTAAGGGGAGGAAAGTTAGAACGATTCCAAGGGCCCCTGAGTGACACGGGCACTAAAAATTTGGAACAGAATTGAATTGGGGGCACAATATGATATTCTGTCACAGGCCAGAAAATCTCTTGTGGTGTCCCTGGCTGTAAATTGAAAAGAGCTGCTTACACACAGCCAGTAAAATGGAAGCGAATTGTATACCTAGATTGCACTGTTTTCCAGTCAAAAGATTCTACCTATTTGAGATCCTTATATGTGTTAAAAACACAGTACCTTTTACTCTCAGAAGCTAATTGTTTTCATCTACACCTATCCATGGTTCATCAAATTAACACATAATTAACACCCTTTATACATCAATTTGTGCTTGCAGGTGCATATTTATTCAATAATACACTAATCAGAAGTAACACCTGAATATGATTTAACCTAATACAGAAACACCTGTTTGTTTAAAGACCCCAAAAAGGCCAATTAACTTCATCAACGACTCTACAGTTTCATTTTTCAATAAAGCAGTGTTAAGACCATGAAGAACATATGGGGGACGCCGGGAAATGCCAAACGGATGTTCTTATGATGGATCAGATCTGTTACCAAGGTCTTGTGAGGTCTCCAGTGTATGTTTACTGGTTGTGGTTGGTGCCACCATTACAAAGCCCAGTCATGATAGAACTGATTGCTTTTAATGCAAGAGTCTTATATGTTTATAGTTGCTGGTTGATTAATTTCATTAAATAAAATCAAGACAATCTTTTTATATTTAAGAGAAGGTCTCAACCAAGATCTTGCTACGGATCAAAGAATGA
>JABFEA020000110.1:5957101-5971806 GCA_019775915.2 Cyphomyrus plagiostoma | reverse complement strand
ATTAAATAAAATCAAGACAATCTTTTTATATTTAAGAGAAGGTCTCAACCAAGATCTTGCTACGGATCAAAGAATGAGTCTTATGTCTCTTGAACTCTGCTCCAATCAATTACTTCATTAAGGGAACCCTGTAGGCATGAAAATGATTGTTGTTTATCTATTGAAGAAGCGTATGACCTTGTGACCTATATGTGACTCAAACCCTTGCCCCCCCCCCCACACCAAACAAACACATGGGGTCATGGGGTAATAAGGTCACTGGGGAGCAGAAACTGGGATGCGTATTTCACACACTGTCTGTAAGATTTAAGGCAAGAAATCTCTTTAAATCAGGGGTGATATAAATGGTAGATTAACAACCACTTGGCAAGGAGGAAGCTCTTTGATGAGTGAACTAGGGAAGGAGTTTGGGCGGTGAGGACCTGGGATGGAGGGAGAGACAGAGGGAGGAAGGGAAAGATGGAGGGGGGCAAAGAGAGGTGGCAGGGCTGTGATAAAGACTCATCAACTTGCCGGCTCATTCTCCCTCCGGGACGTTCCACCCCCCCTAAGCACCCTTCTGTCCAATTCCACCTGAACCCCTTCCCCCATGGAACCCCCCCACCTGCTACTAATGCCCTGTCAACACCGGCTGTCACCGTGGGGCTGACGAGCGGAGCCTGGTCCACACTGCCTGACACGAGCACTGGAGCCTGTTTGATCGGCTGATAAATTAGGAGTCGCAAATGTTTGCGCAGATTAACCTTGTGTGAATGCGGTGATGGGAGGGGGGAAAGGCAGGGGGCTGTATATATTCCATTTGAGAGAGAGGGAAGAAAAAAGACAAGAAAAACAGGTCCCTGAATACCAGTCACAGTTTGAAGAAGGGAAACGGGAGAGGTTGGGCTGAAAAGGTCATGCTTTAACCATGTTGAGCCCCCCCTGTGTTCCTGGGGGGGGGCGTGGCTTCATTGCACACCAACAAAATCTGCTTTATGACACATCACACCTGGCAATACGCCGATGTCAGCACTCACGCTCTTGCCTGTTTCAATTTATGACAGGAGGGCACAGGATCACAGTGGCATCAGCATGACCCGCCGGAGGGACAGGCCCACTGTGCCAGTCTGAAGGGCTCTTCCAGCAATAGCAAACCCACACCAATGGGTTCGGAGCACGTTTCCAAGAGACCTTCATCCCCAACACATTCCCAGTCTGTCCTCGAGTGAGTCCGTGCCCCTGTGAGCGATCCGTCTCGGTGCTGTCAGAATGTTCCGGACTGCAATCCGTGGCACTGCTGTTGGACACCAGAAGCGCTGCAATGAGGATAAATCAGTGTGTCAGCTCTAAAAATGAATGGATAGTTGGGAAAACAATTCAAAGGTCAAAGCATGTAACTATATATGTATCGTAAAAGTTCAAACAAAAATGAAAATAATGCTTGATACATATAATATCGATGCAGGGTGCAATAATTGAAGCCAGGTACAATTAAAATGAAATAAAGTTATATTCTCCATATAGTACAAGAACAGAAAAAGGTTCATTTGAGACTACCATGGTGCTTATTCATAGTGGTCATGAAAAAAATAGTGAACGTGAATAGTGAACTAACCAATAAAACACTGAATGAAGTGATCAAAGAATAATGGAATGGCTTCACCGTCTTACTCTGCATTGGTTTTTCCACGTCATGTGACGGACCACAGGTGAAAGTGAGTGTGTGTGACACCAGAGTCATTAATTCAATAAATTCATGGCATTTCACCGCAACAAGCGGGCCAGTCCCCCTGGCCCAACGATTATGGGGTGTAACATGAACTGGTCCTGAACTATTTGGTCTGCCTGTGATGGAGTTCATTTTGTGCTAAGAGTGTTGTTTTTCTCTTTTTTTTTGCAATCTGCTGTCGTTCTGATTGAAGACGGG
The DNA here is from genome assembly GCA_019775915.2 of Cyphomyrus plagiostoma. Lineage (NCBI taxonomy): Eukaryota > Metazoa > Chordata > Actinopteri > Osteoglossiformes > Mormyridae > Cyphomyrus > Cyphomyrus plagiostoma. The sequence goes on along the minus strand of JABFEA020000110.1, from coordinate 5,969,900 downwards.
GGTGTTGAAGGCAAATAAACAAAGGCGGACTGGGGAAAGGCGTGAACCTTCTGTTCGACAGAAAAAGGGCTAAGATGTAGTGCTTTAATTAGTACAAAACTATTAGCGAAGCATTTCCTGAGCTCAGACTCTGCTGAATTAAAGCTCACCAGACAGTGTTTTAATGAGAATGTGTTGTATAATCCTTGTGGTCCCTGGGCTGAAGGCCTATTACACTCACTAAAATATTAATGATTCTCAAAGTAAAAACCATTTAAGGGCTCCTCCCCCGAGAGAGCAGGAGCCTAACACATTTTCCCCGACTCGCAAGATGTTCTCCTTCTTTACTCCCGTCTTCACATGTGGCCCGGTAAGGGGGTGAGCCACGTTTTTGGAGGGACAGGAACTGTAGGAACCAACTCTGGGAGCTTTCAGAAGCGTGGGCTGTCGGCGTGACATGTATCTGTAGGCTAGCTGCCTTACACATGTATCACATGGCTTGACGACGCGAGAGTAGATGTGCCCAAGTTTTGTCGCTGAAGCCTGTCAGAGAGGAATTCACTTTTTGGCCTTGTACACCTACATGTACTAGGAATTTGTCTTGGCAGTATTGCTGCATTTATTCACAGACAACATGGAACATATATTAAATAATAATGATTTAAAAATCATATTTGAAAATATGAACAGTAGTGCAAAATGTAACATCAACATATCATCAGTCGCCTGATGCTGTTTTGTTAAGCAAAACCTCAGGATGAGAGATTTCTTAAGCCTCGGACTTCATAATCAGGATGTTTTTTACTCATTTAGCTCACACTTTTATCTAAAACGATGTGCATTTTATTTCCTTCGGGAAAGCAGGGTCAGACAGACCCTGAGGTAAATGGGGGAATGGGGGCTTTGCTTAAGAACCCCACTGGTCAAATAACTCTGATAACCATGGGATTTGAACATGCATCATCCTTGGACATGAAATCCTTGGCATCCTGGAAATCCAGCTTGAAGGGCAAAGGAGTCGAGCGAGTCTCACGCTTCACGGTTCAGACACTGTTCAGCATCTGTGCCCCATCAGCTGGGTCTTTTGCTCGCTGGAAACGTGCTTCTTTCACATGCTGCTCAGTGTTGCCGCGGCGACTATGAGACGCGGCCAAGCTGTCAGGAACCTGGACAGCTCCGAAGGATCCAGAGCCCGGGATGCTTCATCTGATGCCGGATGGGCCGTGGCCTTTTCCACACCCCCCTACGCCCCCCAGGAGAGATCAGTCAGCCGTGTCTGCTCCAGGCCAGGCCGTCTCGATAGCTGAGTGTGGGACCTAGGGGGTGGAATCAGGGTGGGTTATGTTTGGGGGCATTCTGGTGGCCTGTCACCAGAGCCTTAATTACGGAAATGGGAAATAGATGTAATCTGGCTGTTCTCATTCTCATTTCCTGCGGAAAGCAGCGAGGCGTGCGGCCTATTAATCACCTGTAGGAGGCGTGAAGTCCTCTGCCGTAAGCTTCCGGCCTTCCACTGCCGCCGCCAGACAGACGGGGGCGACGTGGGACCCCCTTCGGCATGCAAACACAGCAGGGACAGGAGGTGAGGAGATGTCATTTGTTACCGGGGGAGGGGGGCGTGCAAGGAAGAGTGTGTTAGCCAGACCTGGTGCTTTATGTTTTTCTGACTAAGGGAGTTACGATCCGAGTTTGACGTATACTTACAAAGCACCCGCCGTAATTTAGGACTCCTCGCTCGCCCATAATAAGAAAACAGCTCGCTCCCCCCTTTTTTCCACAGGGGCCGGGTCCTGGCTTTCAAAACGGCCATTTTTTATCCTGTTTTCCTGTGGCCCTCGTGCTATAGCTGAGCGAGCCATTTGTCCAACGGCCGAAAGCTGACAAAGAGACCGTCTGGTACAGCACCTGGGGCTTAATAAACACAGTGTGATGTCTGGGAAGGGGGGGGCGGTCGAGGGGGCACCCGGGGGGAGCACAGAGGTTCATATTTTGGGGTAGCAGCGACATTTGCTCTCTCTGACACATAGAATGTTAAATTGTCTTTTTCAATAACTCTAGGGTGTATGTGACAAAGCAGCAGTGACCTCGCCACCTGACACCCCCCCACGGTGAAATGAACCCTTCACTATTGACTTTGGATATCATAGTGTAAAAGTATCAGGAACCTGATTTCAAAAAGCACTGTTTTGTTGCAGCGGAGGTGGACTGTCGTATTATAAACTGATAAACTAATTACTGCAATGATTTCAAAACACTGAACTTACTGAAATTCTGTTTTCACATTTATTTAAAATTAAACTGTTTCAAAGGATCCTGAAATAAATCAGAACTATTTCCTTATTTATGTATAATACCTACAATTATTTTCATCATAATTAAGTTTAATTGTCTAATTAGCTATTACTGTATTATTCCTGAACCAAGAAGAATTCCGTTCTGAATGGTAATAAATGGCAAGTCAAACATTAATTTCAACTGCATGCTTTGAGAAATAATTTTATGTTATAAACACCATATTATTTCCTGTACCAGCTCCATCAAAATCAGTATTTTATACATGCCTTGTTAAGAAAAAACAATTAAGAGGATGGTAAGAAAAACGAGCAAGCACCTGACCCTAACAAGCAGATATCGAACTTTAATTCATATCTTAGTTTGTTATAAGCTTAAGGAGACCAAGATACATGGTGAAAGTTAAGTCCATCAACATGCTGTTTTTCTGGATGAAGGAGGGTGTCTCAGTAATAGGCTGGGGTGATTCTAGGATTTTTTATGGTGGGGAGCATAAGAGGGACCATAATTCATAGACAGGGGTCAACCTTATCAGCCAATGATATGATTTGGATCGATGAGTGACAGGGGAGGGGGCATTTTGTGGACCAATAATTTTTAAGTTGGGGCCAGTACCCCTGTGGCCCCACCCCTGTATATATACCTGGTAGTAGGAGTGCCAGGAGGAAATTTGATATCCTTTTTATATTTTATATATATATATATATTTAGGGTTAGGGTTAGGGTTTATATTTTATATATATCAGAATATTATTCTGATTTGGCAGACCCCCCTTCACAGAGTGCTGAGGATTTGGTAAAGGTGGGTAGCCCATCTCAAAAAGCACCATTCTCAGGGAGCTTGGAGGACTTCTGCACCACCCCCGCCCCCCAGTCATAGTCAGTCTTGCTCCTTCCTTAACGTGGCACACAAATCATAACAGGACATGATTTCTTAAAAGGCACGTGTCATTGTGATAACATCACTGCAACAGCACACGGATGCGAAAATGCATCTTCCACACTCTGGCGATAGAGTGTAGCGTGTACATATTCATGAGTGCGTAGCGTGCACGTGAATAGGCATTGGGAGAGTTTCTCTACAAATCACATCGAATTCACGCCGGCGTCGTTCATGTCTGGACCTGCGAGGGTTTTTTAATCCATATGTAATTACAATTATTTTTCTAATTAATTTCGGGCTCCCTGTTCCATTAGCATCTGGTTATGAGGGTTAACGCTAATTGAAAAAGTTATTAGGTTAATAGTGTTTACTATGCCTGATGTGGCTGCCATTTTACGCGCCACTTTGCCCCCCAGAGCCATTGGCTTATTGTGACAAAACTTCCTCACGAAGAAAGTTTCCTGATGGATGCTGATGGGAAGCCACAGGGTGTGTAAACTAGCCTGATGTCATGATGCTGGCTTGGAAGTGTGGAGGATCGCTGTGTGGGGGTGTTAAGGATCGAGTCATCTCTCCGAGCATTGGTGTGTTGCTCAGCCAGTTAGGACTCCATACCTATGATTGTAAAATTGGTGGTTCAAATCCTGGGGCCAGTGGATTGGTGCTACCATTATACCCTGAGCAAGACCTATAACCCCCAGTTCCAGAGACATAGGACACCGGCTGACCCTGTGCTGTAACCCCCCAAGCTATGTCTCACCTGTATATGTGTCTGTGTTTCTCATGGAAACCAAAACAGGATGAGGAAAAGACTACTTCCTCATGAGAATGAATAAAATATCACTATTCCATTCAGACCCATAAGATAGATACTTAATTTGCTCCAGTATAATGTTCAGCTGACTGAATGAGGGAATGGAAAGCCATCCAGAGCTAAGCAGATGACTCATCCCTCTGTCTGTTTCCTATAACCACTTGGTATATTCAGGGTTGCAGGGGGCCCGGAGCCTATGTGTGGGCACAAGGCAAGCAACAACCCAGGATGGGGCACCAACCCATTACAGGATGCACTCGCATACCATTCACACCGGTGAGCAATGTGATAACTTCAGTCTGACACCAAGGTGGGGGAGGGCACCAGAAGGCACAGAGGAAACCCCACGAGAACAACATGGGGAGAACATGTAAACTTTACATACATGGAACCCAGGCAGAGATTTGAACCCAGGTCTGAGAGGTGTGAGGTAAACATTGCACCACCATGCTACCCCAGTGAGGTAAATTAGCACCAAATTTTTAAACAGATTTTAAGTGAAGTACCCAAAAGATAAATAGGCTCCTTGTTTAAACGGTTTTTAATAACAGCACATGTTTGTCTAAGTAACACCTTGTCCAGGATTCCAACACAAGGACAGCGACGTGTTTTTGACAGCGGAAGAGGGTACTCATTTGTTAGTTTGGCACATCACGGTGCTGTGTCACACTTAGCGGGCGTCCCAGTGCGTGTTTCGAGATGATCTGCAAGCAGCATGGCTGCGATTAGCAAGGGTCACTGTTGCTCCACTATGAAATGCGTGTGAATCACAGCATTGGAGCTGCCAGTTAGCTTGCCGACATAAATCAGCGTATTCTTGCAGTCGAAGGCATATTGGGGTAGCGACATTTGCACGGCCTCATAGTTAGCATCCCATCTACTCCATCACGCTTCAGCACTTCACATTAGCGGCATCATGAATATAAACAGTGACGAGTGCCTGAAAATGCCACGCTGCACACTGCAATTTTTCCCCAAAGCCCCGCCCACATCCCAAGGCACTTCTGGGCACTGGTGCATTTCTGCATCGCATTCCTGCACCACACACGCAGCCAAATGATGGGACCTTGGCAAGATGGGTATCATGGAGTAAATCACTCCTGTGTGGACCTTTGGAAGAGTGACCTTTGGAAGATTATGGTCTTGTTTTAGTCATCTGATGTACAGAGAACCAATTTTATCAAGATGTGGACACCTGGGATGTCATTGTTGGGGTCCTACCTATAGAGCAAAATGCTGCTGCAGCGAGCAGAAATAAACATTTGGGCCCTTTGTAACTTGGGGCCCCTTGGCTACCACACAAGTTAACTTGTGCATAAGTCTGGCTTTGGCTGTACAGAGAAAGTAACATCTTTTGCGCTGGTTAATATCGCCTTGAAGATCTTGCCATCGTATACCTGCAGTTAATGAACAATGCAGCAGAACAGACGCCGCTGAACTCGACGGTGATGGATCGCCCGTCTTTCTGCTGTGCTGCTTGGCGTCATTTTTTTAGCAGTTTCATCACACCTTTGATGTCTCCATCAGCTTTCTGTCTGAACAAAGGGATCAGCTCTCATCACGTTAGACTGGAACTGGACCGGGGTCTCTCACCTTCTGTGAAGGCATCTAAATCATATTTTTTTAATAAACTCTTTCCTAATAAAGCCTTCCATACCATATAACGAGAGTAATAATAATGATGATTACCCATCCATCCCACTTATCCTGTACAGGGACACGCTGAGCCTGGAAGCTATCACAGGAAACAGACACACACAGGTTTGCAATATTATCTTTGTGGGGACTCTCCAATCATTTCTATGGGGAAAACTCGCACGACCTTAACCCCTACCCAGCCCTAACCTTAACCATAAGTAACCAAGCAAAATACGAGGCCTTTGGCATTTTTACTTTTTCGATTTCATTCACAGATCTTTGTGGGGTCCTGAAACATGGTCCCCAGAACGTCAAAATGACAGGTTATTACTACATTATGGGGGACATTTGGTCCCCCACAATGCAATATAAACCTAATCCACACACACCATATGCAATTTAAAGAGGCTAGTCTGTCTAACTGTATGCTCTTGGATTATCAGAAGGACCTGGAGCATACAGAGCAAACCCAAACAAATACAGGGAGAACATGCAAGGGCCACACACACAGAGCAAAGGTGGGAATGGAACCCCCAGTGTCAGGGCTTATTGTTATGCGTTAGGCACTATGATATGGGTGATACGTAGCATGGAACTTTAGGGGAAGATGGTGGTGCAGAAGGCAATGTAACCAGAGTGCTGCTGGTTCAAGCCCCGCTTCCTCCTGACCCCATCGAAGTGTCCTTGAGCAAGACACTGAACCCCAAATTGCTCCCGGTGTGCAGGTTGGTGCTTTGCATGGAAGCCTCCGCACTGGTGTGTGATTGGGTGAATGTGAGGCATAAATTGTAAAGCGCTTTGAGTACTCGGAAGAGTAGAAAAGCGCTATATAAATGTAGTCCATTTACCAACTGCGCATTGATGTGACAGGTGATTAATCATAATGCACGTAAAGCCACAGAGCGATGTAATGTATGTGTATGGCTGATACCCAGTAAAAAATCTGCATTACCTGAACGTAGGTAAGACAAGCGAAAACTTCGATCACGTTGTGGAACCAGAAAATATGAACCTATTGCAAAGATATTTTGCACACTTAATAATGAGGTCTAGTGACAACTTTTCTGCACTATTGGAAATTTTGATTTTTTCCATCCCACCCTGCTGAACACGCCTGTCCTATGCAGGGTCACAGGCATAGTCATTACTGCCATTATCATAAGTAGTTGTAATAAAGCTCTTTATAAAGTATAGTAATATTTATAAAGTATAAATTAATATTTTGCTTGCTCATCTTTCCCCTCTTTGCCGCTGATGCAATGGAAATGAGGTCGTCCAACACCAGCCTCCACATTTGCTGTATCTAAGATAAGGTAATATGAGACAAGATAAGGTGATATGAGATAAGACAAGACAAGATAAGATCCAGGCAGCCCTGGAGGGGGGGAATCCTCTCTCTCAGCATCCCATGTTTACACTTCGACATCACAGCTGGTGCAGACATTTGATGGACCATGTGTGTACAAGACAGTATAGTCCACTTTTGAAGGGGCTGTCCCAGACTGAACCATATCTCAGACTCCATAGGTAGTCTTATGAAAATGTATGTATAATATAATCACCCTCACGTCACACAACATTTGTACTCAGTCCACCCCCCCACCCCAACCTTCAGGTCCAATGCTTACTTCACGCTCAGCTGACTCAAGTGATGGAAGCACACAATTTCCTTCCTCCAGCAGCGGCGTGAGATTTGCATTAATGAGACCCGTGGTGAAGAAGCCACAGGTGGTTATTGCCATTGTCCGTGTGCCGATAGGGACTTTCCACTGACTCAAGCATTAAAACGACCGTCTGGTCAGCCTGGACCTGGCCAGAAGAAATAGCAGGAGCTTCTCAAAGCTTAGTAAGCACATTAAAGGTAATTTATCTCCCTTGCTGAAGCTACGGAAAATAAATGCATTAGGCCGACCTTAACACAATTTAAAACAATAGAAGAATATCACCCAAGAACATGATGGTTAGGATGAGCAGGGGCGTCAAATGAACGCAGTGCCAGCACATCCAACTCTGCTATCTTTACTCTAACGACGTCTCCTTCGGTTTCTCGGCTCGAGTGGGTTTGGCGTAGCCAATGTACGCATCTGGACACAAATAATCATTTCCAGCCCTTTCAATAATGATGCAAATCCTATTACTACTCATAATGTACGAGCAACCTTGTGAAAATGTCACAACTTACCTGGGGACCCACTAAGCATTTGAGGTCAAGAGGGTATAAGATCAGAGGGGATGCCATGGCAACAAACTGGCATGGTGACAGCTAGGGGGGCGGGCATGTGAATGGAGGCGGCCGGGAGCGAATCGGAGCTCTTAGTGGTGTTGGCATCCCTAGTGGGAGAAGAGAGGAGATGCGGGGTCACCAGGCCAGAGTGGTGTCTCACAGCATTCCACCGCGACTGTAATGGCGTGAAAAACAATTAGCTATCATTAAAGGAAAACAAATCTGCATCTTTCCCTGGGCTCACAGCCGGTCAGTGGGGGGGGGGGCTGCTGTTTAGGGGCTGTACACCCAGCCATGACAAGAAGCCAGGGGTTTAGCATTCTCTCTGGGATCCTTGTCCTTAATGCAGGACTGGGTAGCGATATCCATAACTACCCAGGTGCATTGTGGGGTACCAATAACAGTTTGTTATTCCATAATAGGGGAGCACGATGTAACATGCTGAGTAGACCCAGGGGCTGCCACTCTGGCATGGGAAATCTGCAATCCCTAAACTCTTTCCCAGAGGCCCATGTGCTGACACTTTGCACATGGTGGGCAGGTCATTTTACCTCTCCACATGTCGTACATTAAGATCTAGTGTTTGCATAATAGCCTCCGTATCCCCTGGACCAGTGTGGGAGGCATGGTGGGAATAAAAAAATCCTAATGGCCAGTTTCAGTAGAGTGCCAAAAAGAGTGATTAATGAGAGCTCAGGTGCTCGCTCATGAGCTCCTGTCTCTTCATCATTAGAGGTGAAAATGACGGCGATCCAGCCAAAATGCATGCTATTCCATCGGAGTCCTGCATGCTGCTCCTTGGCCCAGTCCCGCCACACTGACATTATGCTTTGGGGGTGGCATGTCTCCGCTATGGAGATGGGTGACATTTCAGCAGGCGGCCCACAGGCCTGCAGCCCATGGCCTTTCACTAACTCAAGGAAGGTGTCGCGCTCTGCTGCCCCCCTGCCCCCCACCACGATGATTTATTGCGGTCTGATGATAAACTTGCTGTCACCTCCCCTGGTCATCAATGCTGAGGACCATGGAAACAACACATAAAGCTAACTCCCCCACCACCATACTCCAGAGTCACCTGACACTCTCCCAACCAGTCAGGTCTCAGACTTGGGGGGTGGTGTGGAGCTCAGCTGGTTGCGCCTCTATGGCTGTGACCAGAAGAACGCTTGTTTGAATCCTATCCTCAGTAGAATAACCACCTGTGCGTTGGTTAAGACCCTTACCTCCTGCCCACTGCCATGATGTTCCAGGAAAGTTAGGTAAATGATTGATCTGGATGCTAGGCTTTGCTCTCAACTGTATGTATGTAGAGAGAATGATGTCTAAATGATATTCATGTTGGTATAAGGTTATGCTATTATGCCGTAAAAGTGTGTCAGCTTAGCCATTTCAAAACCTCTGTTAAAATCACCCCAGTAATTGCAGAAACCATCCAGTACACCAATGTATTGTTTTAACTCGACCAATAGCAAAGCTGATTAAGCTAATCAATATCTCATTCGCTTACTCATTTTTATTGTGTTACTCATAATCTGCATGTTCTAATTCCAAATTGTGTTTTTTGTTTTGAGCAAAAATACACTTACTGCCTAGATAAATAGCTCTAAACATTTGTTTTGACTGCCTAAGACTTTTGCACATTACTCTCTATATAGGTACATATACAGACACAAATACATAGGTAAATGGACTGCATTTATATAGCGCTTTTCTACAAAGCGCTTTACAATTTAAGCCTCACATTCACCCATCCACACACGCACACCAGTGGTGGAGGCTGCCATGCAAGGTGCCAACCTGCACACCAGGAGCAATTTGGGGTTCAGTGTCTTGCTCAAGGACACTTTGATGGGGTCACTATTAAGCAGGGCTCGAACCGGCAACCGTCGGGTTGCCGAACGATAGCACTGCCTTCTGCGCCACCAACTTCCCCAGGTATTTGTTATAGGTATTTATAAGCAAGATGGGATATGTGAAAAGAGGCATTGCAATGTTCGTGTAATTGTGCAAATGGCAAATAAAGCATAATTTTATTGTCTTAACTACAACATCCAAGATGAACATTTCCAGCACAGCTGAAAAACTTTCAGCAAAATTTTGCCCGGAAAACATCAACTCAGAGTGGCCATGCAGAGATCCAGCTCACTGGTGGTTATGAAGTAACCATGGCAGGATTGCAGGGCCTGGTCATGTGACCTGATCGCAAAAGCCTGTGTCTGTGTGTCCTGGCTGCCTGTGGCCCATTTCTGTCTCAAAGACTTCGAAGAGCTGGGGCCATCTGTGGATCACCACAAATGGGTCGTAACTGTCACTTACCCACAATTCACAGCATCCGGCATCAGACGATATGCCATTTCGGGAAGAAAAAATTAAGAATGAGAAGAACAAAGCTAATGTGCCTCCTGTCACGGTCGAGGGAGGACGTTCGGAAAGGGGGAGGGAGGGGCTACTGATGGAAATCTGGGCCACAGCCCAGGAACAACCAGAACATCTGGGTGCATTAATAATGAATCAGTAATAAGTGGCATATGTGCCAGGCCTGGGGGGCTTCTGTGTTTGTGTCACTTGCGGCAGGGTCCTGCATATGACCGAATGGCCACAGGGTCTAGGGGGCCCAAAGCAAACTGGCCCCTGCAATAGCTCTCCTGTCTATTTAAATGAGGGGAGCCCAATCTTACCCACAAAGGGCCAGTGTGTGTGCAGGTTTTTGGGATATTTTTTTTCATCTATTCAAACCCAGCTGTGGGAATTCTTCAGCCAATCAGTCCTCTAACTCATAATCTAATTGGGGAGTTTCTGCAAAATCCTGCATACCCAACAGCTATTTCTGGGTACAGTTTCTCGCCCCTGGTTTTAACGCATTAGCCTTTTGACCATCATGAGTCTGTAGTGAGGGGGGGTCATTGTGGGGCACTGTGCCCATGCACCCGCATAACTGAAAAAAATGGCTGATGAGCATCAAAGCAGATTGGGAGCTGCATCCCAGAAGGCAATGAGTTCATATCCCAGACGAGGAACTTCAGCAAAATTCACCTCTTGTCCTTTATGGAGAAATATATATATAAAAAAAAGTGAAACGGCCGCAGCATGCATCACCGTCGTATGCCAAGCGTGTCCCCGGATGAAAGGGTTCGCAGAGCAAAATACAGTACGTGATGTAAGAGATGTGCTCATGCCCCCCTGGTGATATTTTTCAGGTGAAATGTGACAGGCTGCACACGGCTGTTACCTCAGCCCCCTTTTAAATGATTTGTCATACACCTAAACGTGTTAGCGGGCAAACGCGAGGAGTCAGGAGTCCCTCGGAGCAGCAGAAAGGAAGAGCTGGCAAAGCCACTGTGAACCTGTGCGTATGGGGGGGTGGGGGGGGGACCAAATGGTAAAGCAACACAAACACGGGAGTTTCACAAAAAAAAAATTAGGGCTTCACTGACCCCCCAAAAATACAGACAGATGACAAAACTCAAGACCTTAGTAACGGGACTTATAAAAGAGGTCAAAAACACCAACAACATCAAATTAATATCACAAAACAGAACATTAACTGAAACAAACTGACCTTCTTGTAATGAGAAACCAGGGAACATATATAGTGATTTGGCCAAACCAATTAACACACGAAAGGGGTAAACCAAATGGACACTATATACAACTAAACATAAAAAACATAGCTAAACCCCAAGTCCCCCCTCTTGCCATGGCAGCACATGGTTCAATCCAGCTCCAGGGTTTTTTCCCTTTTAAGAGTCCTCTGCCCTCAGTCACACCTTTAATACCAACTACGAGATGACCATCCCCCACAACCGAAACAACTACAAAAATCAAAGTATTAATTAGACATAGCACTGTATATAAACCCTACAATGTCAATATATGCAATGCATATAAAATATAAAGAATAAAGCAAATCAACTGTAAATGATGCATTATTATTTTAAATAAAGCAGTTTGATTAAAGAAAATATACAAGTAATCAACTAAGGAGGTGAGAGAATCTTTGAGATCTTACTCTGTGTGGCTGTAGCCACCACACTTATCATTAAACAAAGGTATCTTTTGAATAAGTGAGTGACAGGTGAGAGAACCAATCACCATTCAGCTGGCGCCAGCTGGTGGAAAAGGGCTAGTGTACTTTTAGCATCCGCTTTTTATTGGCTCCTGCCCTGCTGGACTCTCCCTCTGAGATGAGAGCCTGGTTGAATGTGGACCCGGTGGAGGCGTGGATGGGACGAGTGTCAGCAAGAGTGAGTCTGATAAAAGACATTTGTCAATGGTTCAGTGAAAATCCACCTATACCGCAGACAACACCACAGTCTGTGCTCTGGCTTTGATCAGCTAGCTGCAGAGGGTGTTACTCTGAGGCAAGCTGTTGGACCACAAACTCAACTGAAAATACAGACAAAAAAAAAAAACTGGGCAGGGCAGTGCAAGAAGTGAGCTCTGTGTACACCCATGCTTTGAATCAGTGAGTGGCACTCAAAGAGCCAATCAGCTTTCAGCTGATGCCATTACCCCTGTGGATCTCCCTGCCAAGGTGTCCTGATTTCTGTAACAGCCAACTGGCACCCTGATGGTAGGGATCCCAAATGAATGTGAGCCAGATACCTCAGTACAGGGAGGCAGTGGGGATTATCCATCCTGTTGAATCATGGGAAAGGGAACTCATTCCCACTCAGGCTCTAGGTCATTCCCACTCGGGGTCTAGGTCATTCCTTTTCGGGGTCTAGGTCATTCCCTCTTGGGGTCGTGGATTCACCTTCTGGAGCAGATATAATCAAAATGACACTTATCAACCAGTCAGAAAATTATAGCGTCTACACTCACCTAAAGGATTATTAGGAACACCATACTAATACAGTGTTTGACCCCCTTTCGCCTTCAGAACTTTTAGCACAGTGAACTCATTGTCATGTTCAAGAAACCAATTTGAAATGATTCAAGCTTTGTGACATGGTGCATTATCCTGCTG
>JABFEA020000110.1:5921602-5932603 GCA_019775915.2 Cyphomyrus plagiostoma | reverse complement strand
CCCCCCCCCCCCCGCGCATGCATCGTCTGTTCACTGTTTTCCTGGTTTTTCCCCTCCTGGAAGCCCACCCTCAACAGTCTGTGAGGTTGGATGTCTCCCTGCTGCATGGTTTGCCAGATAGGACACCCGGTGGGGAGAGATATGTCATTAACTTGCTTTATTTAGCAGACAGTTTTATCCAAGTTGATGTACACTTTTTTTTTTATTTGAGAAAACAGAGTCAGCTGGTGCTTGGAACAGGGGTTCAGGGCTTTTATTCACAGACTAAAGATAAAATCACTCTGCTAGCTCTGGTATTCGAACTGGTAACCTTCCAATCATAACCACAGGATCCTACCCTACTGAACTACACACCATACAGAGTCCAGAAAGAAGCGCAGGGGAGCTCAACTTGCCTCCCATGTTGCCTGCAAAGACACAAAGATCCGCTGAGCATCTTCTGCCGCAGGATCAACACTGATCAACACGGCATTAAACTCATCTCCCTCAGTAAATATTAGTTTGCGGCCAAGTATTAATTTGAGCAAATAGTGGGATACACCCACGTAGGGCATGTGATTTGAACTTAATGGCCTGTAAAGCCTTGTCTTTCTTACTTTAACACCTTCCGTAAGCAGGAGGGCTTTGGTCTCAAGCTTCCAGAAACTGATCAATTTGGCTACTGAAAAGAAAATCTATTTGGCACGTGGTGAAACTGCAGTGTAGCCAATCAGGTTTCAGCACACTGAGAGATTTAAGGAAGTGCCACAGAGAGATGTTGTCTCAATACTCCCTGAGTGGCAATTTCTTTCATAATTAACAATAAAAAGCTCTAATCTACAGTGAAATCAGCAGGTAAAAGAATAAAGCCAATTAGTGATTTAAAAAGTGATAAATTAATCACTTTTATAAAATAAATAATAAAATTAACTTCTAAACCATGGCAAGTGAAGGAACAAACATGAGGATGCAGTTAAAAATAAATCATCTCAGCTGGAAAAAAATTTAAATCAATAAAAATATAAATATGTCTGGGTGAGAAGTAACAATGTGTGCAAGAAACAAATTATCATTATAAATGAGTATCATCCCTGGAGAGTATTATATTTTTTCATGTCCTGCTTCTTAATGAAACAATGTTTCCCAAGCAGACTCAAATAGTATCCATACTGTAGTCAAACACCTCTTTGAAAACAAAATGATGCACAAAACAAACCACACGACTTCGAGGTAATGGGCACGTCTCCTCCTCTCAGCTGGGGTTAGGCCTCCGTCACGAATCCGTTGGCAGCTTCTTCCGTTCCCTCGCTTGACAGCATGAGCCCGTCGTGCAATTCGACGTGATTTCTGTAAACAGGTATTCCCACGTGCATGAGCCTTGGGAATAACACGCCGCGTTAATTTGTCTGGCGCGGTTCAGGAGCCGCCAGTGTGCATCCTTACATGGAGTCTCATCTTTGATGCTTCAGTGTCGCAAATTAACCTGTAGGTCACGGAGCTCAGTGACGCCACACCTCGGTGGGGAAGCTGATTAGGGGCGCTCCTCTGGCGCATGACGGTGGACGACTGCCGTCTACTTGGGAGTGTCCGTGGAATTGCTCATTAACTGGTTTAGTTTCTCCCAGTCTCACGACAGTGACAGGTCGCTTGTTATCCTGGCTGGTGATTCACCCAAACCTGCCACAGCCTATGTTAAATCACCTGTCTGGTTGACCCTTCATGGTTAAACTGGTAGGGGGTCCTGTCTCTAAATGGCACTTGTTTACCTGGAGTGTCTGAATGATGCTAGTTTAACTGGTGGAGTCTCTAAATGATGCTGGTTTAACTGGTAAATGTGAGTCTGGCAATGACAGAAATTTAACTGGCACAGTTTCTAAAGCTCTATGGGTAAAGCTTCTGAGTTTGTAATCAGAAGGTTGCTGGTTCAAGCCTTGGCCAAATAATCACATTTCTGTCAGGTCTTTAGGCCTACAAAGTGTGCCAGGATAGTGGCCAGACCCTGTGGTTGGGCCCCAAACTTTACTCTCTATGGTGTGTGTATGTCTCAAAGGGTGCGTGAAAAGAGGTACTCCAATGTACTGGTGCAAAAGGCAAATAAAGGATCACTTTATTAAATGGTTATGTTTTAACTGGTGGAGTCTGTAAATCAGTGTTTCCCAATCCAGTCCTCAGGGACCCGCTGCAGTCAATGTTTTTGCTCCCTCCCTGTTCCTGGATAGTGGGCTGGGAGGGAGCAAAAACATGAACCATCTGTGGGTCCCCAAAGACCAGGTTGCGAAATACTGCTCTCAAAGGTTCTGTTTTAACTGGTGGTGCTTCTAAATGATAACTGTTTACCTGCTAGTGCCTCTCACATCTAAAAAGCCTCAGATCTTCAAGATCCTTGTGATTTTTGACATCATTGTGATTTCACTTTTACCAGAAGTGGAAATAAGTGAAAAGTCCAGTCTGAGCCGATAATCAAAGAGACTTATTAATCAAGAGCAACAGCACCTGACATTTTGCAGAAGTTTCATAAAATCTAAAACTTTATCAATGGAAACTGGACAGAATAGCTCAATTCATAAGTGTGTCAGGACCAACAGAACTCATTTTTTGTAAATACCACTCTCCACAGTTAAAATCAAAACAAGGAAAGACTGCATAATTTGCAGTATGGTGTGTGTGTGTGTGTGTATATATACCTATTCTTATGGGGACACAATGGACCCATAAAGTGATAAATATCAGTTTTTTTCCCTTGTGGGGACTGTTCTCCTGGAAAAAATCTTGTAACTTGTTTGGTTACTTATGGTTATGGTTAGGGTTGGGTGGGGGTTAAGGTTGTCATAGTTAGCGTTAGCATTTTTCCCATTAAAGTGAATGAGCGGTCCCCATAAGGATAGGTATACCCACACATGAACTCACATACACTTCTTCTTTAGAGTTCTCTGTGTCTGGATCTCAGTGGGACCCATGGCTCTTCAGGAACATAGCCATTTAGTAAAATAATGGGTTTGAACTCCTCTCCCGAAAATTGTTCTTGCTACCGATCAGGCACATAGACAGGTAGCAAAATTACAAAATTTTCTTCAGCCCCCCGGTTGACAAAATCCATGGAGGGGGACCTATTGGTGGGGTTACCAAACACCCCATAACATTTATTTCCGGCTATGGGCCACTGTCTGCTTCACAAAACCCTGTCACACACATTTTCCTGCCTTAATTGATTTTTTTTTGAGAGTGGAGGTGAGGCACATATGCTGTCCTCTTCACCAGTGTGACCTTCTGCGATTGATGCCTGGGCACGTCGCAGTATGACGGTTAGTTTAGGAAAACTCTGGCACGGCTCGCAGCAGTTACACTGGTGTTGGTGTATCCACCTTATCTCAGTTCCGGTCTCACTGGTCTTCAACAACTGCAGCCTCCATCTCCTAGAACAGAACAGTGATATTTTATTGATCCCTGTGGGGAAATTGTTTTCTCTCCCATCTCATCTTGCTCTCTATGAGAGATACATATATATACAGGCGACAGCAAGATTGTGTTGGGGGGGCAGTGCTCATAGTGCAGGATCAGCTAGTGTGCAGTACCCCCCCTCCAGAGCTGGGGATGAAGGGCCTCACTCAAGGTCTCAATGACAGTTTCAATCTGCCAGCCGGGGGATTTGAACCTGCAACCTTTCAATAGTAGGTAACAAATCCTAACCCACTGAGCCAGACACCACCCCACAAGGTGAAAGAAATTAATAAGGTCAGGGTGTAAAATTACCTAGAACATTAACTACTAACCTTCAGCGCCCCCCCCCCCCACCCCCCCAGGCTACTGGGTGGGGAGAGCTGAGTATTTCCATGCATTTGTCTGGCTGTGTGTGTGTGACCGCTGTTCATAGTTCCGGAATTTTAGCCTATTTAACAAAAACAAAACAATACAAAACATTAGAGAGCTCAGATTTGAAATGAGGAAGGAAAGGCTTTGCCCTAATCTTCTTAGGGGCCGTTCATCCTGTCTAAGAAGGTTAGAGCGAGAACGCGGGCAGACGGACTCTCGTAAACAAGGTCACAAGGCCTGCCACCCTCTTTGCCAGGCCACCTGAAAATCCAAACCACTGCATGGCACTGAGCAGATTTGACGGCACACATACAAGCAGAATCCTTTTTCATTACGGAAGGGGGGGGGGGGGCTTTGTTGTGGGCTGAGTGTGAATGCAATTTAATGATGCAGTGTACTCCTTACACAGCCAGCCTGGGGGGTGCGGTGCCGTGTCATTAGTATGGGAGGCACGCTTGCCCCAAACCCTCTCTCCATCTTCCCCCGCCCTCCCGCCGCTGCTCAGGGGTGTGCGATGGTCTGGGAAAGATTAATGCTTCTCAGTGCCATGCCGTGAAATCAAATTAGTGTACCCTCATCCACACGCTTGGAGTGGCTGTTCTGGACAGCATAGGGACAATTTCTCACTAATCCTTATCCCCCCCACCCACACCCCATCACAACATAAGGTGGATAATGTTGCCATTAGACTGTGCCCTGTTTTGTTTCTCCAGACAAATCCTCCCCATTCTACATTCCCCTGCCCCCCCCCCTTCATTTTCAGAGCCCCCCACGCTTGCATAGGTGTTCATTTGCATAATGAATTTGTTTGTGGGTACAAATGTTTTCAGGAAGCATGGAGATTACATAAATACATGTATGCGCATGTCGCCACGGTAACCCTGCCTACAAGAAATCTACAGACTTTGCAGATTTTGTGATAAATGTAAAAATAAAAAACGTATGATCATATCTAGTATCTAACCCACCGGCAGAAGCCTTAAATCAAACTACTACTATGCCAATACAATTAGATTACTAGGTTTGCTGCAGGGACCATGGAGAATCTTGGCCGCCCTTAAGTGATGGGTAGGTTTATACAATTCGTTATTTGATCACATATTCTAGCTGAGCTAATTCAGCAGAAGCTTCACAGTGCCGTAACCCTAAGGACTTCTGGCTGGGATCTCCTCCTCCCTCCTACAGTAATGCTTCAGCTTCAATGGCATCTCTGCTGACCCCCGCGTCCTGAAAAGGCATGTGAGATGGAAGGGGTGAAGGTGGTGATAGTAGGGAGAGGGGTCGCCTACAGGGAGCCGGTTTGTCCCACAATGTCGGTTCTGTAAGATGATACCTCATTGTCAGATTTCTCATAAATTCACTTTGCATTACAAGCAGTTCTGACGCACTGAGGCATACATAGCCATACATAAATTACACCAGCCTCAATAATACACCCCCAACTCCTTACACTCCTTTCCACTTGGCCTATGGCACCCAATTTTTAATATACAAGGGGACTAAAGCTGTACTTAACTTATTTATGTGACCTGTTTTCTGGGTTAAGAAGAAAGATTGCAGGATGAAACTGATCGAGTCTGGCCCAGGGAACTGTAAACTGTCTGTTGGAAGGCATAACCTGATATTCCCTGTTAAGAACATGTGTAGGGACTGAATAAATACTGTGCACTTGTCTCCTCATGCTCTGCTGGCTGCCCTCCAGGAAGATCTGTTCCCACGGTTTGCCCACAATCCGGAGCAGATGCATCGTAATCTTGCCATGTTGGTCTGGAGTGTAACAGGAAGATGACTATACCGACTTGTACCACAATGCTGCAAGACATTCTAAACAAAATATGGTGAGAAAACAAGATCTGGTTGCACACTGCAAAAGATCTTAATCTAGAAAACACTGCAAACATAGTGTCAGCATGTACTGATTCCGTATGTGAATCCACATATTAATGGGATATTCATTCATTCATTCATTTATTCATTCAGTCTTGTGCGGGGTTGCAGGGAATGCCATCCCATTTACGAGGTGTAACTTGCTTAATTAGGTTACTTGTGGGGTGTGTATGACTCAAAAACAATACAAAAAATAATTAATTCTATTTTATTAGTTTTGAGCATTCTCATCACACCTCTCATCACAACTAATCTGACCACTGCATGTTTGGTAGACACTATCAAAGAATCATCTCTTATGGTACTAGGGTGAAACCATCTGAATAATTAATAAGTAACTGACCTGGTTTTTAAGCCATTAGTCTATAGCAATGTTTCTCAAACTGGTCACCAAGGGCCCCCAGACGGTCTGTGTTTTTGCTCCTTCCCAGTACCCTTGGAGCTTGGAGGAAGCAGAAACATGGACTGTCTGGAAATCCTCAAAGTCTAGTCTGACAAACATTGGTCTATAGAGCAAGCCATTATACCAGTGCTCTACAATTCAAATGGACTATTATTGACAGTAAGATATTGAAGTTCCAAAAATAGAGCTTTAATGTACAGATTACTGCTTGCAAACGTGTTCTGAAACATGGTTGGTGAATGTAACATTCATAAAAACAATGCTTAAAGAAAACTCTTCTCCCCAACACTACAATTCTCCATTCATGGTTGGCTTTTATGAAACTGATGCATGGACATAATAACTATTCCGTCCAACTCTGTTAGACCTCATAAACCTCTTTGAACTTAGGAAATAAAGTTGAAAATTCATCCACATTCCTGATGGAAAAAATGAAGCCGGTGTTCGGTTGCATCACTTTCAAAGGGCAACCATCAGTATTGGCAGGCACTGACGACCAGCGGCACTGTGCAAGCCAAATTTGTGGGTAGGCACTATTTGACAACCACAAACAAGATGTTTAAAAATACACATATGCAGATATTAATATTCTTGAAACCTTACGTAACTATTACACATTCAAACATGTCCAGCTATCCTTGTTTCCTGCCTCGGAGAGGGTGGTGGATCATGACAGTCATGATGTAACAATTCGTTGACGGTGGGTAGAGTGATTGTTAGAAGACGAGAATGATGGGTGGGGGAGGTGATGAAGAGGTGCGATCTGAACGAGGAAGCTCGCTCACTGGCCAGTTCACTCTGTTAATTTAACAATGTTTTATTCGTAGGCAATGTAGGCAAGTTAATGGTTGACTAAATAATTAATTTATGCTTCATTTTTACGAAATGGTGGTTAGGCACTTGCCTACCTAAATTGATTGGCACAACACCACTGATGACATCAAAGCCTAGCAAAGTGCCTACCTAACCACCCTCTCTGCTTCATGCTTGACGCCCCTGCACCTCCTTTGATCACATGCAGATGTGCATTTATTGCACATTCTTTTTCCGCCCAAAGCATTATCCCTTGCTAAATATACTCAAGCAATGTAAGGCCTGGTGGTTTATATGTCCATCTATTTCTCAATTGGACTAACTAACTAAACTAAACTAGCCACTTATTTGCAGGCTCATAGGACAACATGCATGAAGCCAGTTCCAGGCAGTCTAGGGCACACGCATACAATCATGTACTATGGGCAATTTCGAAATGCCAATCAGCCTACCTGCATGCCATTAACCTCAGGGAAGCTGTGCAACCCGCAGAGAACAAGGAAACGCTGCAAACACAGAGCAGAAGTGGGTTGCCCCTAGAGGTGGGAAGCAGCAGTGCTGCCCACTGAGCCGCCATGCACCCTTGGTTCATCTGTGCATTCATTAAATTTGAAGTGCAGATTGTCCCTGTCTCCCTTCTTCCAAAAAAATAATAATAATACATTACATTAACAAAACTCAGCCATCAGCTAAACAGGACACTTGAGAAAAAACATGCAATTTAATTTCCCACAAGAACACATATATTCCACAACACACAGGAAACAAATTCAAGGAGGATTCCTATGTCACCATCAAAGGTAAAGACCTAAACTAACATAGAAGTACATAACGGCACGCAGATGCTGTGAGACAATGGATGAATCTTTTATCTCGTTTATACTGGACCTTTTGATTATGTGTCTTTTATTTTATACTACGGTAAAAGTAAAAATGATGGCTGGGGTGATCAATTGGGCACACATCATAGTGGAGCCACAAGCATATATCTGTCTCAGTCCACTATTGGTACGTTCTTCATCCTCATGTTCTTGCCATATTGTTCTTGGGAGGCAAGTTAGCAGACCAGTCTTGCCAAGACCACAAGCACGGTCTTTGCGTTCTTAGTATTGAGATTCACAAAATGACACAGCTAGTTAAAGCTGCAAAGCAGCGCGCCGTGGCATCTGAGTGGTTTTGGAAGGATTCTGTGATTACTTGTCAGAAAACCAACGCATCCGTTATTAGGGCTTGGAAACGGCACTTGGAGCCGAATACCAAGGGCGGCGAGGTCTCTCGCGTGCCACGCAATGCTGCTTTGCACCATAAACGGCGGTCAAGCGCGTCAGGAGCAAATTGAAGGGGAAACAGCAAGAGCTTATGATGCAAAGCAATGGGAATCCATTGAAATTTCATTCACGTGCTTAAATGGAGAATAACCCAGGCAGAGAAAAAGTGACATTGTGGCAAGTATAAAAAAATCCTAAAAAAAACAGTAGTGGTCTGTAGCAGTACATGCTTTGGACCCCTAATAATACCACAAACTCATATACTTTTTGGTTTTTATGCAGATTCTCCAAAACTGATTTGCATAATTACATCATGTCCACAAAACAAGTTATTGTTCTGATGTTTGTGAGAGTGAGTAAGGCGAGTAACTCTAGCGTGAGTAACTTTTTCAATTAAAGTTAAAGTTCAATTAAACAGAAATGAAACTCTGTTAAAAAAGCAGCCATTATTTATCATTTACTTTTCTGGGCTGATTTAATGCTCCACACATCATTTTCACCTTACGCCGTATCATTTTGTTTAGTCATTTGTTAGGTTGTTTGTCTTACATGAGTACTAATAAATATATGATGATATAAATATAATCTAGAATGTGGAAACACCAGCTGTAGGCTCCCTAGAGTATAGACCAGGGGTCTCAAACTCCAGTCCTGGAGGATCGGAGTCCTGTGCGACTTAGTTCTTTCCCCCTTCCATCACAAATGATTCAGCTCAAGAGTTGTCTGGTAATTTGCACAAGGAGTTGAATCAGGTGTGTTAAATGAGGGTGAACCAAAAACTGTGTAGGGCTCCGGCCCCCCAGTACTGGAGTTTGAGACCCCTGATCTAGACCAACAGGAAATGGCAAAACATGGAAAGGAATATTGCCGATTTATGAACAACTTGCGGATTGTTTTTGAATTACTCATTAATGCTCAGAATATGATGGATAGATGGATGGATGAACATGTAAACGAAGACAAACGTATACCTTCCCCTAATTTGAGACTTCTTCATCCATGGTGCCAGGCTGAACCATGCGGATACTTCCTGCCTGTCTGACTTACAGAATAAAGGTGAACATGCAAACGCAGAGGGCATCTTTGCACACCGATGCCCTTCCCACACTCTTGCTCTCTGACTGCTAAGCCCAGATAATTTAAATTGAGGGCCTCGGTCTGGAACCTGGAGTTTAGGCATCATGTGAGAAAAAGTAGAAGTTGTACAATCTTTAAATGAAGCTACTTATTTGCCTTATTAAATTTGTACTGATTGTACAAACTGATTCCTGATTGTGAGGCAATTTTACAAACAATGAATTTGGTTTAGATAAGGCAGCTCACATAATGACTTATTTGTAATAGCCTTTGAAATAGTCCTTGTTATTTAAATTGTTCATTATATAATTGGGGGTAATTATCGATCAATCATAAGAGGCCTATTGGCTTTTTGATGAAAGTCTGCAGAACTCTCTTTCTGTTCTACTGATTTTGGCTATAACTGTGTGTTTGTTGGAGTAGCTAAGCTTCTTTTCCAGCTCTTATTCATTGATACATCGACTGCAAGGTGAAGTAACGTCTTTGAACAGTGTCACCCAGGTGCCATTGTGAGTCCATCTTGAACTGTTTTAGAAGTCATGGTATTTCGTCGCATGTACACTGATGTCTGCGGCCTGTCACTGGCTATGCACTGGTTAGTCCACCCATCCATCCATCCATAACCATTTACTAGGGATGAGTCAGCATTGTCAAATATTTGAGAACATGTATAAAACTGGAGAAAATCTTAAAGTCGAATAAAATATAATTAATTGTGATTTTCCACTCCACTACGTTTGCGGCTTTTGTTCTGAAGTTAACTTCTGCTCTTTTTATGTACTTTTTCTGTATATTCCGCATGCACTGTCTGAGCCAATCATAATCATTTTCATCCTTGCTCACACATAGTGGCACATTTGTGAGAAATTTTACAAAAATGAGTGAGGTAAACAGGACAACAATAGTTGATTAGCAGAAGACATTCATCTTTCACTATATGGAAATATTTTGGGTTCCGTACAGGCGATATTGAGCAAAAAGCAAGTGATCTGACAAAACTGCTTTGCCTGTTTTGTGCAATTTGTGGCAGCAAGTGTGAGAGAATCTGATTATGCTGCTGCTGGTAATTTTATATGTACAATTTGGTTGAATTGGTTGTCGTTAATAATATTCTTGAAATTCATGCTCTGTGAAAAGCTTCTCAATAAAATTTTACAGTCAATTGTTAGTGTAAAATTAGAGACTTTTTGGCAACTTACCCAGATTGTGAACCACTGACTTTCCCAGTAAAGACAGAATCTATTCGGAGGTAATAAAAAGTTGTGTTTCCCTGTAGTTCATTTTGAACTTCTGTTTTGTTTTATGAATACTGTAATATTTCTCACAAAGGAATGCCCAGGCTATTAAATGTTATTGTATGCTGTGGTACTTCCGCCATCTCATCAGTCTAATTTCAGTTTCCGGTCAATTTATCCAAGTTGCTTTTTAATGTTTCGCGTTATCCTTTTGCAGCAGTGAGTAATATGAAAAGAAACAAATATTTTGATCTATTCCCCCCAGTGGGGGTGTCAGGGGGAATCTTGGCCGCTCTACGTCCAGGAACAATGACCATAGCACCCACACACCACCCCGGCAAAAAATGTATTTTTTTTCTTTTAAAATGTCTGTAAAATCTGCAAATCAAAAAATGCTTAGTTTAATACTATTACTATATGTTTAATTCTGAAACAAAGTATCCATTAAAATGTACACTCACCTAAAGGATTATTAGGAACACCTGTTCAATTTCTCATTAATGCAATTATTTAATCAACCAATCACATG
>JABFEA020000110.1:5892436-5911794 GCA_019775915.2 Cyphomyrus plagiostoma | reverse complement strand
ATTTTAGCAAATGGCTGCAATATAACAAAGAGTGAAAAATTGAAGGGGGTCTGAATACTTTCCGTACCCACTGTATACCAGCCCCCACATCATACTGTGTGTGTGCGCATATGTATGGAAAATATAAGGGCAATTGCCTTAATGTTGAATATTGTTTTTATTGAAATTCTGAATAATTCTCAACCTTCAATTAATCCAATATGCTAAACACTCAATTTATATGAATCTTAAGTCGATCACATACTAATTTATGCAGCCAAAAAAAAAATCCTAGATAAATATATTTGAAGTTTGCAGACTACTGATGAACCACCCGTTATTTATTAAAGAGCTTATTGCGTAGTTGTTAGTTATTAATGGGAGGAGTCAGCGCCCGTGAGTGTGGAGCATTTCTGCACAGGCTCTGCGTGAGAGGTGCGCGGTACCGAAGACCGGCACTCCTCTGCGGCTCTAGCGGTGTGAGACACAGCGGCCCCTGCGGTAATACAGACCATCCATCAGCGGCGGCGGTGCACACCTTCCCCTTCATTCCCTCCAGTGCCGGGACTGATTCTGCCCGCGCTTTGTTCTGTATTAAACACGCCATGCTTTTAGTGCCCAATGATCATTCTCTGCAGCGCAGACTCATTGATTTCCCTTGACGTGTAATAATACGGAGATCGCGCCGGAAAGCTTACAGACCACATATTCCAGTCCTTCCGCTTATATTTCCGCCCCAGTGCCGAAACCTCCCATCCAGACAATCGCAGAGCTATGTGACCCGCTAATAAAAATCCTGGGAAATCCAACTTTACCCAGCTTTTTGCGCATTTGTTTTTCACGCACCTTAGCAGAACATCACTGGAGGGGTCTGATTTTAATGAAAATGAAAGAGAGCTCCCCCACCCAAAAAAAAAAAAACAGCCCTAGTGATGCCCCTGGTGGTCCTTTCTTCCATCACCTGAGGGGGGCAGCGTGCAGCAGAATCGCTCCTAGGCCTCCGGACGATCTGCCTCAGCCCCCGAGCCGCCAGCTCCTTTCGGCGTCGTCGCATTAATGGCACAGTTTCTTGCCATCCTCAAATGGGTTTTCCTCCCTTGGGAGCCAGTTCTGCCGTCTCTATGCCTCACATCTGCGGCACCCCACACCCCCCCCCCCTTTACCTTAGGCCTGCAAGCATACATAGGATGACAACAAATTAGCCTCCCGCTGGTCTGACATCAAGGATTGCCCGGGTTCCGTTACTCCGGCGGTTCCTATGAATATATAATTCTTTTCCTTTCTTTTTTTGTGCCAGCTCCGGAGATTACACAGCACCACAGCTCTGCAGTTCTGTTTACCTCGTCGTGAATGAAAAGCACAGCCTTCAGCACTAGGATCCGCAATACCGGTTCATTAACCCACGCCGGTCCATGCCACAGGAAGCTGTGAGCACTTTATCTGCTCGTCTGCGACTTTCCAGCGGCCCTGGTGAAGTATCACCCCACTGCTTCGAATTGAGTTCATTTGCCGTGTCCCCTGCACCAGCGTGTTAATTGCGGGGAGAACTTTGGAAAAGGGGGTCAATGTGTGGTAAGAAAAATCAAATTATCTGCCACAGGCACGGCAAATTGTGGACCGATTGAAGAGAAAACAGCCGCTAATCTCTTCCAGTGAGCTTAGATAACTAGCATTCTGAGGTTGAGAAAAAAAAAACTAGCACTAGGAGACTTGACGTAACCAAGGGTGCAAATGTGCGCTCGACATCAAAGGGAAAACAGCATCCTCTGTGTAAAAGTGGCATGTTTGCATATGGAAATAGCTTTTTGATTTGGTACGTTTCTAGCAGTAATTTACATTTGGATTACATTTGTGCAGAAACGTGGACCTTAGATGTCATAACAGTGAATACAAAAAAGGGTAAAAAAATAATGTATAAAAAAGTATTCGGATATTTATCGTTTAAAAAAAAAAAATAAGTCATGAATTATAAGGGGGGGAGCACAGGGTTGTGGGATCTCTTAATTGCCCGTGGTGTGTGAGTGTTTGTCAGTATTTAGGTACTGAACAATTTTGTGGAAAAATAATGTAATGTTAATGAACACAAAATGGCATCAGTTCCTTGGATGGAGAAGCCAGAACTCCAGGATTAGTTTCCGATCATGATGCCCTTCCTTGACCCTCCAGAGGTCGGCTCCTCCTCATCTGCGGCACGGCTGCAGAACTCCCTCTAATGATGTCACATAAGAAATCTGCTCCAGGATCACGAGATGCCTCCATCATAGCCGTCAAGACAGCCCAGTAGATGCTGGGGGGGCGGCTGACATGAAGAGTGAGCAAAGCCCAGCACCAAGCCTGCCATCACACTTTCATTAGCGAGTGTCATGAACCAAAATTAATTTAAGTGCAATGCTCAAGGCTTGATCGGTGGAAACTGGAAAGATATTTGTCAGATACCATGGGCAGGTCTCAAATTAGTCTTTCTGGACTTGTTAATTAGAAAGCCTGGTCGTGGTTTCGCTAAAGGGACAAGTGTTTTTAATAAATCTGCAAAGCATGCAGATACTGTTCCTCTAAGTATCTCCTGTACTAATTGCCACAGACCACAATTAGTGCTTCTGCAATGATCTGCCTGCAAATTAAGCAGACTGCTTAATAAGACATTTATTTACACTAAAGGAACACGTTTGTTCTGCTGCTATAGAAACCATAAGCCAACTATATTAAAGATTATGTACAATTAATTAAAGTATGTCCCTTATTTTGGTTTAGGGATGGCAAAAGCACTTTAGTCAACCAATGGACCCTATGAAGCTCCACAATAAAATACTTGAAAAAATCAGGTTTGTCTCGTAGATTTTTACAGAATTACAGGCCTGCATGTGGCCAAATGTCTATGAGGTATTTTTAAATAGCAGAAAGAACATAAGAGCAGCTGCCATAGCCAAACGTCCATTTAGAGAGGCTACACATTCAACTAAGGAAAAACACACCAATGCTGTGGGAACTTAACTGTTTCAAATTGACTAAAGCGTGACAGACCACCTGAAGGGGTTGTAGTAGGTATAATTGCACAGTTCTCACTGTCTGTATGTTCATTTTAGCCACTCTGTCGCATACAGTGGCTGAGAATGTTAGTGTATGGAATAAGGAGAAAAGCTACGACTGCCCAGGAGTGCCCTGCAAATCCATTCACTTTGGCGAATGGTATACTGTCCCTTAGTGAACTTGTCCACCTACCCTGACCATTTTATCCCAGTTGTGAAAAATGAATGATGTCATATGCACTTCCAAAGAACCGCCAACAGGTGGCACTAAAGCAACTGCCTGAGTGCTGGACATCTGGGCACATCTCTGTCAGCATATGACCATCTACCACAGGGGTGTCAAACTCCAGTCCTGGGGGGCCGGAGTCCTGTGTAGCTTCGTTCTTTCCCTATTCCGCCACAAATGATTCATCTTAAGAGCTGTGTGCTAATTAGCACATGGAGTTAAATCAAGTGTGTTAAATGAGAGGAATCCCATAAATGTGCAGAGCTCCGGCCCCCAGGACTGGAGTTTGATATCCACGCTCAACCAGAGAAGTGCTTGGGGGTGACTTCAGGAAGCGTGAAAAGTAAAAGGTTGAACTTGTGTTTTTGGCCAGAACACCATACTTTGAAGATGCCATGTCTGTTCTGAGCAGTGTACTGTCTGATTACAGCCTTTAAATACTGTCTTGTTCTATGCTTTCTAAAACTAGCCTTTCTCCTGACAAGCACAGTATTTGTGAGTCCTATTATACTACAATGGTTTGGGGCCTCCTCTTCACAGACACCCAAGCCTTTACCACTAACACAGTATATCCCATATAACACAGTATATCCCATATAACACAGTATATCCTATATAACACACTTATCCAAAGTACCATACAGTAGGGAGAAGGTGTGGTTCTTGGGCTCCAAACTCATTACCTTTATGTTGTTAGCACAGTGCTGTACTTGCTGAGCTACAAGGGAGGTATATGTAGTTCTGAGTCATGCGGGGGTGGGTGACGTCCGTGCCTGTGTGCGCACATGTGCATGCATTGCTGCAGGGGGTGCTTCATCAACGGGAGCCTTTGTTTTGTCAGCGCGGGTGGATGAGTGCTGCGACCTGGACCTTGTACCATTCGTCCACCCCCACCAAAGCCCTGCTTTTATCTGTCTTCGGGAATGACCGGTCCCCCGGATGACCTGACAGGCAAAGACAGAGTGCGGCAGGAGTGTCTGTGCAAGACTGCGACATAAAAACTAATCAAAAATAATCTCAAAAGTACCATCACAGCAGACACAAATCCTGAAGCAGGTAACTGAATTTAATAGTTAAAATGTTGGCATCTTGAGCACAATGTGCCTAATTATCCAGTTGTCTGTCCCTTCCTCCTACGATTAGATGTATGCAATTGTGCATGATTTGCAAAAGCATGTCCCATCGGTCGATCGTTAATGAATGATTCATGGGCTATATGCTGATTATTGCGCTATTTGTGAGAGACGAGCGCTCCACAGTAATCACAATCATGATAATGGACAGCTCATTCTGGAAAAGAAATAATAACTACACTCCCTACACAAAAAAACTTGAAGATTTCAGATGTGTTGCTTTTTTATTCATATGTGTGATGCAACAGACCGTGTGATTTCATTTAACCACAGGCAGGACTAAATATCTTCTTCTAAATATCCTCAGAATTTTAGACCAACATGAAGTTAAGCACAGTGTTTTGGAAGTAGAAGCTAGACTTTGTAGAGGTTATGAAAAATCGGTTCCCCACAGAAATTTAAATGCGTAGCTAAAATGAATTGTTGAATCTAGTGCTTTGTGGTCAAATTTGTGAAGGACGGGGGGGAATAATGTAATTTTTTTAGTACCTTGAAGAATTATCCATCCTACAATGAGTCCTTTGGGTAGAACCATGTCTATTAATTGAATGAATCAACTCAATGAAAAGTAATATGTCATCAACTGAGGACACACGGGCACACAAACTGGCAGCAGCAAGGAGACTCTGCACGTAAGAGGGAATTGAGAAGAACACAGAGGGTAGCAGGCTCTCCTAACGTGTTGCATCATGTTGACATTCCACTGCATTTACCTGGGCGGCCCTCACAGAAAACTCCATTTATGGAAGCAAAGACAGAATGAAACTGCAAGAGACGATGGTGTAATCGAATCAATATGAGGAGTGAAGGAAACTTTCCTTTTGTGTCCAGAAACACAAGGTGGCTTTATAATGCTTATACATTGCTATACATGAAGTTGTGTATTCTTCATTTTTAGGTTTCATCACATCAGCTGTGTTCTTCTAGGTTGCATGGAATTGAATTTTACTTAGAATATTAGAAATATTTGTAATGTTACCTTCACTCTTCATAGTTCACTGCAGCTGTATGCAGCTTTCCTGCTGCTCGTTGTCATTTGGAGTATTTATCCAGCTAAGCAGAGTTTTTATGAAACATCTGAAAAGTCTCTTGTCATAGGCCCTTCTGAGTCTGTCTTTCAGAAGCCAAGCCTTCATTTCCTAAAAGACCTGAAAGCACAAATTTTGCTGGTCATTTAAATAAAATTAAACAACGTTCTTGCTTGTCACTTTCCTTTTAGAAAAATGTCTTTTGCTTGTCAAAGTGTATTTATCTCTCGGGTTGTCTGTTGTGTGTGCTCGTGACAGCTATTATGGATGCATAAATATGTTAATCCATCAAATCTTTCAGTTGTTTTTTTTTTTTGCATTTGAAAAGAAATGCATTCATTTTTGCGACTGCACTCCCCAGTGAGATCTGACACCTACATGGCTTTTGTTTACATTTTTCATTGTTCTTTTTAATGAAAATGTCACAATGAACTGCAATATGTAATACAAACATGCCCGGTCGCAAGAAATAATTAAAGAAATAATCCATAACAGTTTGAAGTGTAATACACATTTCAAATTCTTATTACAGAGCAAAAAAGTGAGATGCAAGGGCTCAAAATCCAAGTCGGACACTGGAGAATTAGTGTAATGTGGTTTTTTCCAAATTTTTTTGTATTCCTGTGTGATAAATACCCAGTCAGGGACTATCAGTCGGCTGTGGTGACACCCTCTCCTTCTCCCAGATAAAGTTTGTCCTATACAAACTTTATTAGGTGGCTTTATAATTGGGTTCCTCTGTTGGCTTTAGGAAACGTGTCATCAGATAACTATATAAAGGAAATTTACGGATGGAAATAGGCCCAGCGGAATATTGCGGGAATGTAGTAGATGTTTTTCAAACAGGCATTTCTGGGTGAAAGAAATCATGACCATCTCTGTCAAGAGTGATTAGGCTTGGCACGCGTACTGGTGCCGGTTAACCGAGACACAATAAGAAATCAATCAGTTGACTGACTGATGCTCAGCATGTCAGAGCAGCAGACTGCTATGTCCAGAGTACGCCAAGCAAAAAAAAATAAATACAAAAGATCTCAGCTGGCATTTTAAAAAACATAATGATCATTCACTTGGCGTCGAACATTACGAGCGTGTTTTGTTTGCTGAGCAGGTGGGAGAAATGCCACACTTTGTTTCGCTAGCCTGAATTAAACGGCTTACGCATCAAGATGACTCAGTGTGCCTGAGAACCCTTCAGCAGAAGAGAATCCATTAATGGGATCTATCAGTCTACTCGCCATGTTTAGAATTAAAATGCATGTGTTATCAAGGGTTAAACTCCCAGGGAAATGACACAATTTATCAAACAAGCTGAGATACTTCACTTAATATGTTTATGAGGAAAGGGTTCACAATTGTCTGGCCCAGCAGACTTATCAAAGATTCCACTGGTAGTACAAATGAATGAACGAATGAATGAATGAACAATTTAACATAAATTGGCCTTCAAAGAGTAATCAAGCATATTTTGGGACTCATTTCACCCAAGGTGTTGATTGTTTTCCCACTCTTGTGATTTCCCCCAGTAAAACTTCTCACATCTCGGGATTCTACTACATAAGCTAAATATACAGGTGAGCAGGTTCTGCAATCATCAAGAACCTCTCCTGTCAGCTCTTTCTACAGTAGGCTAACCTCTGACAGATTATGGGGCTGTTTTGTGTGTCTAGTGTTTATATAGTTGTGCAAAAACACAGTAAGTGTCCCAAGCACAGAACACCCCTCCTCCAGGGATGGTATATCCCTGAAGTAACAACATCCTTTTAAGGCCTGATCTGGGATCATCTCCTCTGAAGCAATCCCTGCTGAAAAGCCTAGAGCACCATGCTAATCTGCTACAATTGGATGAGCCCAGATAATCGCATGAGTCAGTCCTCTCCGGGAACTGCGGCACAGTGCCTTTCAAATAAATATGACCGCCGCTCACTTTCAATGCAACATTTCTTTCGCGATTCCCTTAAACTCCACGGCACACCATGTTAACACAGGCGCAGAACCCAAAGCACATTTCCTTTTGAGGAACTCATCGGTGCTATTCTTTATCTGCCAGCTGATCTCTGCCTCCTGTTTCCTCCCTGTGGGGACAATAACAGCTGTAGATGGACTTCTAGCCCTCAAAATCCTCCTTTTAAGTCAAACCAGACCCATGTAGCTTCCCGCTAATTATGATTGAGGGGCCCATGTGTGGGAGTATGTTGGGGGGGCAGGGGGGCAGCTGATGTCTCACTCTCAGCAATTCTATGTGATATTAATCAATGTAGTGAAGAAAAATGATAGCCTTCCTCTTGCCTGGGGCTTTTCACATCATCAGAGTTTTTTTATTGCCTTCCTTTTCTGCTTTTTTAATATCAAGGCCAATTTCATTTTAGTGCTGTGCCATCCATCCATACCCACTCTTGAGAAAAAAGCAATCTTCTCTCTAAAGTCTACTGAGTCCCTGAGCAGCATTTGTGCACTGAAAAAGGAGGGGGGAAAGGGCAAAGATATTTGTAAAATTATATTTTATGGAAACTACTTTTTTCACAGCACTAAAATGCTACTGTTCGTACACGATGCTGTTCCTCATGTAACGGCCCGAAGGCTTCGTGGAAAACAAAAAAGAAAATAAGCCTTTTATGTACAACAAGCTGCCTGAGTGTCCAAATTACTGCCAAAGTCAGCCAATAGTAAATGTGACCGTAACAGTAAAGCAGGCATCTTTTCATGCGTTAGCCGTATATTTAGCAACAGATAGCTTAGCCATTCTCTTTGGATTTGCAGGGTTCAGTTTGGTTCAGAACTGCATGGATACTAATGTCTGAGATACTAAAAAGACACTCTGGGACTGATTTTTCTCTCTGGAAACTCAGACACCCAGATTGGCAGCCCCAACAAGAATTCACCTCAATCTATTTTTACGCATCGCCCTCGGCAAGGCACTGCCACAGAGCACTTTTCAGTGAGGAAATAAATAGCAGAAACGGTGCAAATAATGACAGATGGACATATGATAACATTAACATGTATGATGCAGAAAGGCCAGGGGAGGAGGACGGTGGAATCTCTGTCAGAGCAACTAAGTTAACAAATATGGCTGCTTGTAAGGTGCACCAGCCTACCTGGCAATAAAGAGATAGGGGAGTGTCGAAACACACAAGCCCCACAGTTATAGGCAGCATCGCTTAGTAGGTGGAGAAAAGTCGTATGGGAATAACGTGTCTTTGAGTTGGATCTACAGCCTCTCAGGCCTGTAGCTAATTTGGTTTGGTGCACTTCCTATAGGTTTCAACACCTGCACTGCAGAAATTCTAACTGCATAGCCACGAACTGCCATACAAAGGCAAAAAACACCAGAACTGCACATTTGATAAAAACTGATTTATGACCAGAAAAGGGCTTCTTGGGCTCTGTTTCACTGCATGGCAAAATATCTTAGTTTGGCTGTGTGTGGTTCCAGTCGGCATGGTTACTGTGTGTGGCCTTTGTAGGGCACTGCATAAGCCGCTAGAGGGTGGATGGATCGACAGATGGCAGCTGTAGCATTACTTATTTTAAGTAGAATAATAATTGCAGGCCTATTAGTTTTCCTGCTGTTTCCTCCTAATCTGGACCAGCCAATCTGGGCAAACATGTCTATCTCTGCATTATTTCCACGTCAGCAGGGGAGGGACAAAGAACAGCACACACCTACCCAGATGTGCTCTCAGTTCACTGCAGGATCACAGGGCCATGCTACTCCATCCACTGTCCTGCAGGCAGCTAAATGTTGCTGCAGGGCAATAAGAAAGTTGAGCAACCCAACCATAAACCCCCCATACAAAGGCAACGTGAGTCAGTGAGTCAGGATCGCGAGTCAGTTGATGTTGACTGGACCTCCTCACTTGGACGTTTTGTACACGATGGCAGGGACTGAACCCAGGTCCTGACTGCAGGCCCCATCAGGAATGCATCATCTTGGAGGCCCCAAGTTTAAGATAGAATGGTTCTGTATTATGTATGCGGCAATGAAGGGTCATGATTATGGAATGATGAATATTTAATAAGATTAAGCAGTATCTAGTTTTAAATAAGAACTAATCTTAACCTTCAGATATGCAGTGCACCTACCTACACACACTTTAATTGCTTTTTGCAAAGAGATTAGCTGTGTTAGTCTTATTCAAACACGTGTGGTATGGAAGCATGATAATCTGGAGAAGGAGAAGTTTGAGAACCCTGTGCTGGATGCTTTACCAATGTATGTTTCAATCATGCCTCCCAAAAATCTGATAGAGAGATTAATCCTCTTTGGGATAAAATTTAACATTGTAAAGAAATCCCCAGGTAATCAGTTAAGTGGACAAACAAAAAAAAATGAGTAAATATTAGTCCACATGGGTAGACAATTTGAGCCTTCTTAAGAAGAGAGACACGTCGCCTCCCCTAAAAAGAGGATGCGGGGGGGGGGGGGGGTGCAAGGGTTTAAAGCGCTTTTTTAAGATAAAAACGGATTTGGAATTAAAAAATGATGAGATATGCAGTTTAATGAAAGCAATCGCTCTTGAGAATTGCTTTTAAATAATTTAACACAGCAGGGGCACGAAGAGGGAATAGGCTGCAGATGGAGTGAAAGGCGAGTCACTCAGCATCCATCACCGCTTATTACAAGAAGAAAACGTGGGCAGATTCACACCTGGATGCACAGCACTGCAGACTTTATTATTTATAACTAAAGTTAAGGAGCGGATCTGCCTTTAGCCCAGTGTGTGGGATTCTTATGGAAATCTTTCTAATAAGACTGTAATGACCATTCGGCCATTCCATAATGTATATTCAGTTGGGGGGGAACATGTGATCATGTGATCATGTCTTTCCATGTGCTGTTCAGCAAGGTTATGCCCCCCGCCCACACCCAGATTCCACAAACTCTCCCGTCCAGCGGGATCCACGTTTTCATCAATATCGATGGATTTTTCCTTTTCGTTTTCAGCTAATTGGGGCCAGATCATGGGGGAGGTGGGTGGGAGGGGGTATACTCTAGTTGATTTATTCGACTCATTTACAAGTTCCTGTCTGCTCTGCATGAAATTAGGAATTTGGTACAAATGTATTCCAGCCAGACAGCTGTTAGGAGGCACGGATTTTTCCAGATTTGTTTGTGGTCAACTTCACAGAAACATGTCGTGTCATCGCCTCCATCGAGTTTTGGCTAATTGAAATTATGTGAAATTTTGGAATGCAGGGTAACAGCAGACTTTTTGTTTACCTGTAATATGGATTTGGTCAGAATACTCTTTAAGAGATTCTCCTACATTTTGGCAGCGGTGCCAAACCCAGTCCATAGTCTCCACACATCCATCCCATGTTTTTGTTCTAGTTCTAAACCTGCCTGCCTGATCCAGTTAATCAAGGTCTTTTTGTCGACAAGTAAAATCAGATGCATAGGTGAGAGAACAGAAGAAAAATGTGTACTGGATGGGGACTGGACTGAGAATCACTACATTAGGAGATTTGAGCTTTCGTAACCATATGTGCATGTTAAGCTTTGCGTCTCATAGCGACTCTGCTGGCAGGACCTGTTTTTGGAGCCGAACGTCTTCGTCTTCACTGTCACTGAGTCTCAGAGGTGGGAATGCATCCCCAGAAGGTGCCAGAGCCTCCACGAGCTGGAAAGGGAGGGAGCATCTGGCCAACACCTCGTTCTCACCAGTCGGAGGCTCGCTACGTCCATCCGCCCGCTTCTTTACCGTGAGGGAGGAGAGGAGCCCAAATTGGACCTGTGTTCACACAGTTTTATTTTAACTTGGGAGTGCTGTGGCGTCAGGCACAAGCTGTCTCTCACCTGCTAGCATATAGTCATGAAACTGGTCCTTGCTGGATGTGAAGAAAGAGTACAGCAACCCTCCATGACATAATGAAACGGGTCTTATATGACTTCATCTCAAGCACATTGTGGCGTGTTTGTCCAAAGCATGCAGGTTGTGGTACGAGTTTTGGTGGGATTAGGCCCTAGTATGTGGGACAATATGACACCATCTGGACACTGTGTTCAGACACAGTGCCAGATTTCTTCTGTACTAGTTATCGGAGGGACAAGCCTCCTTAAAGGAGATGCCCACACAAGATTATCCTTGAAATTCCTTGTCCTATCCCTTCC
Organism: Cyphomyrus plagiostoma; assembly: GCA_019775915.2. Taxonomy (NCBI): domain Eukaryota; kingdom Metazoa; phylum Chordata; class Actinopteri; order Osteoglossiformes; family Mormyridae; genus Cyphomyrus; species Cyphomyrus plagiostoma. The sequence continues at coordinate 5,900,287 of JABFEA020000110.1, read as the reverse complement.
TCCTAAAACACTTGCATACAGACACAGCCGCACACACACACACACACACACAGACACACACACACACACACACACACACAAACACACACAGCCACAGCCACACACACACACACACACACACACACGCACACTTTCTATGGATATTACCCTAATCCCAACAAACAACCTTAATCTCTACCCAGCCCTAACCATAAGGAACCTAACAAAATACAAGACTTGGCATTTTTAGTTTTTTGATTGCATTCACAGATTTTTATAAAATTAAATTTCCTCTTGTGGGAACTAAGAAAATTGTCCCCACAACATCAAAATGACAGGTTTTCATCACATAATGGGGATGTTCCATAATATTTACATAGCCTACACACACACAGACACACACACACATCATTGGGTCTGTTTTTGCTCATGGTTATATTTCACTAGTAGAAGTAGTGAGTATATTTGGAGAAAAATTCTTCTGGAAGCATCTATTTAGGAAAGTTCATTGCTGAGGTTATTTCTCCCTTAAATGTATAATTTAAAAGCATGAAGGTCTGTGTGTTTGTCAACCATGAAGAAATGACTCCTTCATCCATTAAGCCGCACTAGAGGAGAGTTCGCAGCCTGCAGTCCTCCACCATCCATAAAGAAAAGTAGTTAATTTCTAAAATACAACCCAAACTCAGTATCTGTGTGCACTTTAATGCAGCCCTTCAATGCATGCCATTTGACACACACATTCCAAGGCCCCCTTCATCTATATAATTAAATTGGTTTCCAAACAGACTCTTGAACATCTAATGGTACTCCAACAAGATTTATTTACAGACAGCAAAATAAAAAGGAAATTGAATCACACACCAGATTTACATACTGATGTCTGATTGGTTTGAGAATGGTTCTCCACACTGCTCAAGCAGAGAGCCACTTAAGAAAGCACAAAGGGCTATATCATTTTTTTTCCTGAATAAAGTGCTCCGTGTGGCATTATTTTATATGGACATATTGAGTTCTTCAACTAATTAACTTTCTTCAAGGGCACTGTATAGAGTTCCTCTGGCTCAGCCTGTGCCTTAAATCTCTGACTAATGGTGGGCGGAGCTACAGAGGCAGTTTGAATTAAAGGGACCCCGCCGTGTTTTGGGACGCCACCTCCTCGTCTCGTCCGGCCCACCGAAACAGTCACACTGTCAGTGCATAGCTTCACCGGCATGCAGCCACAGGCTTGCCAAAGCACATAAGGGAAAACCCAGTGCATCGCATCTGCACACGACTTTCTGCGTGGCTAACATCCTTCAAAGCACCGATTCAAAGGATTATCTGGACACGCAGAGTCGTGTGCCAGCGAGAAAAACGCGAAACTGAGCGGTCTGCTCACTGTGCTTAAGACGACACTGTAATTTAACCAGTCACTTGATCCCTCCGCTAATCCTTCACCCCTCTACAGCTGATACAGTGCGGGGAATATTGCCAACATATGATCCAGGGCTGTAAGCAGAACATCAAAGTCAGAATCACAGCAGAAGGTCTTAGTACAGTAAGTAAATAAACAGGCAAGCTGTACTGGGGATTGTAACATGACTGTCCGCCTGCGCAAGGGCTCTGCGTGCACTGTGAAGAAATAAGGATCAGGAGTGGGGGGAAAGGAGTTTCCCCCCCCCACGGGCATGGGGTGGCGTGACCCATCTCGTCCAAGGAGAAGCAGACTCATTCCAAAACGCCCATCCCCCAGCAGAGCGTCTGTAAACGTCGTGACAGTTTCCTAGGAATCTCCCAGCATGACTTGTTCAAACTCATCCTGAAAGAGCAGGGGGGGGAGCTGGGGTTCTCCACACCTCACCAGTAAGTAAACCTTCCACGGCATGAGAAATATAAACTCTTTACCTTTCGGATTCACACACAAGGACACAAACATCGTCTGCCACTTGCATGCCTCCAAGATCACGTCTCACCATCCCCTAAAAACGGTGCCCATTTAAGAGTTGCCCCGGCGGGCATTTCAGAAGATAAGACCTCAGTGTGTTCATTTTCCCTCTCCAGCTGGGAATGTTCTGTAGTGCTCATCCACACGCTGGAGCGCATGGCCACTGTTAGAAATGCGTTTTCATTACGGCCCGCTGTGTGTGCTCTCCTCCACTGCTATTACAGACGGGGTGTAATTACAGGATGTTCCTGCAGAAAAAAAGGGAAAAGAAGATTTAAACAAACAAATAAATAAAAAAATGCAAAAATCAAGAGGAAATCACAGGTTCTGCGTCTCCTGCGGGGAGGAATAAAAACACACGTTCCGAAATGCATGGGACTCCTGGGGGAGGGGGGGAGGTGGTATTGAGCAAAATGTTGGTCTCCCAAGTGTTTATCATATCACACCTGTGTGGGATCATGCTTTATTGAGATGTGATGCAATTAAACCACTAGCCTCCACAAATAAGAATGCTGCCCCAAATGGGCTCATCCTCCAACACCGGGGGGGTTGGGGAGTGTACTTCCCCTCATTAACAGGGGAAATACGTAAAGGCCAGAAAAACTGCATTCCTTGTTGTCTTGACCCCATTTCTTAGACCTCCAGCCCTAAGTGCAACACAGGTAAGCAGTGCAATAGCTTCAATAAAGCAATTTCCTCCTTTTTGCAACAAGACGTAAAGCATGGTTGGAGTGGCTGACTCGGCAGGCAGACGTCTTGCTATGCCCTCCAGGTCGGGTGGGCTCAGGTGACCCCCCCTCCCCCGACTCACTAATGGAAGTTCTAATGTGCTACACCTACTGAGAGGAAAGCTGTGCACCTTCTGAGGCTAGCTTAATCAAAAATTGCCCAAGAGTCTCTCATTAGTTACGCTTCGTCATAATTCAATCTTTTTTATCCACAGTATTTTTCATACAGTAATATTCTGATTATAATGGACACACACACAAAATTCTTGCAAGCATACATAAATCATGTTTTCAAAAAGGTGCTTCTCATTTCCAGGGTGGGAGAATGCTCATTTGAATTCCAGGGCTGGCGTCCTGAATCTGCATCCAAATGGGGAATGAAATATTTATGTCGTAAAATTATGGCACTCTTCATTGTCAATTTACTTGGACATAAAGGTGCATTAGCAGCCAGGATGCGTTCTGACACAGGCAAGCCAGAACAGGCTTAGCCAATGGGGTGTTGTGATCTTGTCATTGCCCTAGCAAGACTGTAGAGGCCCCCACTGGCGGTGGACTGGGGGCCTACGGCACTCCCCAGACAACACTTTGAAACAGGAATTCTGATCTCAAGCACAGAAGAATAGCTAGCAGGCCGATAATGATCTTTGTTAAAAGCAGAACCAGCAAATGGCTGTCCCAGGGGATGGTCCTCTCTCAGAAGCTGCTGGGGTCAACACACAACGGCTTTTGCTTGGTAAACTGGGCTGGTGCAAGAGCCAGGACTCCTGTAGCAAGCTGCTAGATTTTGCTTAATGTAGGAGGGGCTCAGCAGAAACAGGGAAATTAAAGTAAACAGCTCTCGCGCAGCACAACTGTCCTTGCCGACTCCATTCACAGTTTCGGATTTCAAAAAATGAAAGCCTTTTTTAGGATTCTCTGAAAGACCTATCGCAGAAGAACAGCGCAAGCAGAAGGGACATGGTACTCGAGGGAAGACTGAAGTAATATTACTCTGCAATTCAAGCCACGTGTTCTTTTTTCGCACCCCTGCACGTTACCAGAGTTGGTTCGGCTTGCGCAAGGTTCTCCATAAGCTCCTCTTTGTGTGTCCTGAAAGAGAATGCATTCTTCACCAGACATGTCAAGGCAGATCATTCTCTTTAAAGGAGGTGTTGACATTCCTCTTCTAGCTGTCGGTGTGGCTAGGAGCTCTCGTAGGAACCAGCCTCTGAATTAGCGCCTCTGTGACCCTGTTTGCTAAGCCGCCCACTCCTCACTTCCATGGAAAATGACCCTGTTGAAAATGCAATTCTGCTATAGTCTCCAATAGCTAGCAGAAGGTTTTCCTCCCCTTTGTTGACAAGCAAATAATGCCCCCATTCTGTGTTTTCACTACCTGACCTTCCCCTCAGTGCACACCATCAGGTCAATATTTTTTATTCATTATATATAACCCATTGTTTCACGGGATGATTAAAACCACATTTTGCACCTCGGTGTAAAAAAAGCACTCCTCTGTCCCTCTAGTCCAATTATTATTGAACTTATCATCATTAAAGTGGAAGTCAAGGGTTTGGATATCTTGTGGTCTGAGGAGATTAACGGTTGAGCACGACGTCATAGTGGCAAAGGCAAAGAGAGGCAAACCGCAAAAGCGACGCATGTCAAGGTCATTCTGCACTGCAGAATGGCCTTTGACAGGGGAAATGGGATGGGGTGGAGGAAGGGGTCCCAAACTAAACAAATTTAATTCTGAGAAAGAAAAGCTGACGAGTGATTGGACAGATCAGTCAACACTCTGTGAGGCCTCCCTCCTTTCCACGTTCAGCAGCTAGGAGAATGTGAGCCAAGTGGGCGGAAGGCTGTTGGAAGGAGGCCTGACGTTCAGCTGCCTTCACAGCTGACCTAACACGAGGGACAGCGGCCTCGGAGCACAGCTCCTCTCAGTGACACGTTGCTCCACCCGGCAGAAATCCTAGAGAGCATCACGAGGCAGACACATGAGCAGGAGACAGACACTCCACATGGCCTTGTGACAGCACCGTCAGCTACGGACCCATTACAAAGGCAGCACGCAGCCCAACCTCCCCCCAACCACAGACAGATTGTATAGCATGGGCATGAATGTTGTAAGACATGTCAAGAACTGTCAAGAAGAGCTGACTGCTGCAATCCAGTCCTTTTAAGGCAAGTCACAGAGAGGCCATTTTACCTCACCAGGAAGGCCCACGTAAATTTCAGATAGCTTGCGGTAAACAGGCTTCAAGTGGAAAGGCTATCAGTCAGATATTTAGCTCAGCTTAACCCAACTTAACCCAAATTAGTGAACGGAAAAGGATGGGAACTTTGGATGTAAAGCGTAGCATTTTCAGTTATCCATATGTTTTTGCTTATTTGTTTGAAAAGTTATTAAAGATATTATGATAAAATGTAAGATGGGGCAGTGTGGAGAGCTTCAGTGCATAAGTACACCTTTTTTCTGCATGTCTGTATAAGATTCAGTATATATAAAATAATTGCCGCCTCTAACATAACCAGGTCCAAAAGTCCTCAGGACAGAGAACTACCTGATTTGCCTCTGTGTCAAACTACTGTCAGCCAACAGACAGGCAGAGGCCTCCAGGGAATACCAAAGCAGAGCCAATCAGAAGCCAAGAGGGCCAGGAGCCGGCAGCCCTAGAATGTCAGACACGCAGGGTCTGGCAGGTCGAGACGGGTCTTGCAATGGCACCAGGAACCACCGCTGCCCTGTTGGCAGGTAGCACTCTTATCCCGGGATGGATATCAATTGGCCAGTCTTTTAAAAAATCCATCTGAAAGTCAGCATATATGCATTATGACTGTGTGATATTATCTCTTTGATTATTATGATTATTATTACTCTTTTTATTATTATTCCCTCAGGTTGCTTTCCAGTTCTCAGAGTGCAGTGAGTGTAGTCTCTGCGGTGAGTCACACACCTGCTCTGACTCTCCACCGGCTGCCTGTGCATTACCCACCGCATGTAATGCATCACAGTGAGTCACACCTCTCATAGTGTCACCAGCCCCGAGCGCCCACATGTACAGAGTGACCGTGCAGCCACTAGCCATCCATTCACACCAGCAAAGAGGATTTCCACTCACGCTCCACCCCCGGGACTCTCCTGTTTTCAGCTTGGAGTCGGCAAGGACTCACTGATACACAGAAAAAAAGCATTTGACCAACACTCAGGGATAGCTTCTTCAATTAAAATGAAATGTTTGAAATGGTGCTTTCTTCATATTAGTCACTTACGATTCCATTAAAATCATCTGATATTTGCAGTTAGTACAAAAGTATAGAAACATGAAAGTGCATGATTATTATCTGAGAGCTGAGTTCATGGGGATTAACAGCTGGCAACTAAAGCAAGCAAATAAAATAATTCTGGTGTGCAGATATGAGCTAATGAGGAATAAACATCTTTTGGGGAACAATCAGACCTGCACCTCCAGGTCCTTCTTTATCATCCCTGCTTAACTCAAGGCTTCCTTTAATTTTCAGTTTGGAGATCTGGCCAAGAGATAATTTACCCTGTAGGGTGTGGATCCTTTTTCAGGGAGGGAGGGGGGCGAGGTTTGCCTGAAATGCTGAAATGCCATTGGTCCGTGCCAGCAGGTCAAATAGCAATACCTGGGTCAGGTAGACAGATAAAGTCAGACTGACAGCAGAGGAGTTTGTAAGTACTACTCCTCATTTCTGTCATCACCTGGCCGTCGTTTTGGGTATTTTTCTCTCCAGTGTCATTCTCGAACGAAGGCACACCTTCAGAGGCCAACCAGAAGGCGTTTTTGCTCGCTTGCAAAGATTCTAACTGTGATTTCTTGCCTGTTTAACAACTTTTAAAACTTCTTAATCTTTTCGAAAACTCTTTGCACCTTGCTGCTTGAGTTGTGCAGTGATCTTTGCAAGTGTTTCACACCTGGATCTAACAGGGGAAAAAAGGTGAGTGACAAATCCTAATGTAAGGACGGGGACAGTCGTGGGAAGTTAGGGTATACTGCCATTCTGAACTTTAATAGAATGCTCGCATGATGTGCATTTAATTGTAGATCCATCCAGCAAAAAACAAATACAAGATCACATTTAATTTCTGGAGATTTCAAATAAATTTGGCTTTTTAATCACTCATCCACAAAAAATAAACACGTGGGAATTAATCTCTCACTGCATTCGGCAAACGCTGTTTCATTATGACGACAGATTACTCCCAGCGACGCGAGGCATTTTAAAAGCAGCCTCACGGGAGAATGTTCTACATTTGTCACACCATACAACAGGATCAGTGAGGACGTGAGAGACTGCATGGGATTCGCTTATGAATCTAAAAGTTCACATCTCAGGTAGGGAAAGTGAAACATTAAGATTAGTAACGTGTTGGAATCAGGGCTCAGCCTCAGACGACAGACTGTAATGGAGAAACTAACAGGAAGCATTTTAGGTAGGAGGCATGTTTAGGTTTGCTTTCGTGAACCTATTGGTAAGAAGATTAAAAGTTTCAGGAACGCGGGGGGTTGGGGTGGAGAAAACTAAGGTGATGCCGACAGCGTACAGAAAGGCGATGCGCACATTTAAAGGCTACATTTCGGGCCTGAACTTGTCTGTCGCGTCCCACAGGATCCCGTAGGAGAGGGCCGAAGCGTGTCTCATCTCGTTCAGGGAACCACTCCCTCTTTCCAGGCCCAGTTATATGTGAGTGAGGGGGAGGGGTTGGGGAGAAAGTTCCGGTAATGTTTTGCACTGATGAGCATTCCTGTTATGGCAGGCTGCTCGCATTTATGTCGTTTCGGGGGAGTGTTACCAGCGGGGACCTGTGTATTGATGACATGTGAATGCTAACAGGGAGTGACAGCTGGTGCCCCCCACTGGTTGATGGGGGGGAGGACATATGCTTATGGTTTTTTATTTTCGCACAGTGCTAAAATATATTGGCACTCTTCCTGCAGCTTAGTCCCTTTGGGCTCCGGAAAGGTCAGCCGCCTGGGATGACATCGCGCCATCTCTCTCTCTCTCTGTGCGTCCTATCCTTCATTCCACCGGAGTCTGTGTCTTTCACTGATCAGATTTCAGTGGTGTGAAGTGTAAGAAACACAGGGCTGGCACCTGGGGAGGGAGACAACTGCAGGGGACCATGTGGGGGGGGGGGGCCCCCCCCCCCCCCCCCCCCCCCCCCCGCCAGAGAGCCGACGGCCGCCCCGCCGGGCGGGGGGGGGG
>JABFEA020000110.1:5881151-5892426 GCA_019775915.2 Cyphomyrus plagiostoma | reverse complement strand
GTCTTTCAATGATCATATTTCAGGGGTGTGTAGTGTAAGAAACACTGGGCTGGCACCGGGGGTGGGAGACAACGGCCGGGGCCCATGTACCCCCCCCCCCCCCCCGGCTCACCATCTCCAAACGTCCTGTGAGGCCAGGCACCATTCCGCATTGCGGGGCAAGCGGCTCAGGCCCAGGCATGTTCCCACTGCATACGAGTGCCCACCACTATGTTCCCGCTGCATGCGAGTGCCTGCCACCATGTTCCTGCTGCATGCGAGTGCCCGCCACATGTTCCCGCTGCATGCGAGTGCCCGCCACCATGTTCCCGCTGCATGCGAGTGCCCGCCAGCATGTTCCCGCTGCATGCGAGTGCCCGCCAGCATGTTCCCGCTGCATGCGAGTGCCCGCCAGCATGTTCACGCTGCATGCGAGTGCCCGCCACCATGTTCACGCTGCATGCGAGTGCCTGCCACCATCCCCTGTGCTCAGTAACACCCAAGAGCTTCACACTGCCCCATGCCTTATGCTCCTAGCTGTTCAACAGGTAAAACTCATGCCCATGCCCTTTAAGAGCAACTTTCATTTTAAAATTATGCTGGAAAAAAAATTATGCCCCTTCCCCAAACAAATGACCATCCAGCAAAATCTAAACTGATCCTTTTTTTGTGTATTTAGCGAAACACTCACCCAAACTCACAATCACAAACCCATTTGCAAATCAACAGCTGTTGGAAGTTCCTCCTTGAATCAGGGATAAGGGACTTTTCGGAGAACCAAATGCACCAGTTAAACATCACATTTTCATCCTCTCCCTTGCTTCCCACTTATCTGCCCTTCTGTAAATCAGCCATAGATGGTCTTTGCCCGGCGAGGAGCCCTCACAGGGAGCCCACCCTGAGGGTGCAGCTCACCCTGGTGGCTCACAGGTTTTCCCAGGGAATCTGACAGCCTTCAGCCCATCAGATCATGCCGAGCAGGAAGGCCACAAAAGAGAGCAACGGATAACAAACGGATAACCCTGAAGGCAGCAGGCAACACGCTGCCTTTCAAACCCTTATCCAGCTAAAGGCCGTCATCCTATTGCTTCCATAAACATCCAGAAAAAAAATCGATTAAAGCGAGCATTTAGACGACATCATAATGGCTGCCTTTCATGCACAATGTTATGTTACACAAAGACACTAATGCCATCCTGTCAAGAAAGCACTAGTGGGATAATGGCACTTTGCTATGAAGAATATAAGTGACTTTTTCATTTTTCTTCAGTACTGAATCTCCCCCCCCACCCTGCCCCATCAGCAGAAGATGAGTGAAAGACCTGAGGGCATCTTCAGTTTTATACAGACACCACCTTTTTGCCAGAACTGTTACCAAAATCAAGGCAGGCCCAGAACCACACATAAACATCACCAGGGAAACAAATGCAAGCAATAAAATGCCTACCAACAAAGGAACTGTTATTTCAATGAGGCGCCACCCTCCTGTGGCATTTTCCCAGCCGGAAGTCACATTAAGCTCATGATTGGATAGGCCACGTCCATCCTGACCAGTACAAGCAGCCCGTCAAGGTTTGAGGAAGACGTTGGGCTGAGAGGGAAGGGGCATCGCTAGTGATCGGACAACACAGTAACACATCAAATAAACAATATGCCATTTAACTACCATCTGCTTTTATTCTCTGCTTATATATTTAGAAAAATCTAAAACAGGAACCCAATCTTATCCGCAAAGAGTCAGTGTGTTTGCAGTATTATTGGATAACCTTTAGGTCAGCTTCTCAAACCCAGTTGTGAGAACTCTTCAGCTAATCAGTCCACTAATTAGCAATCTAATTAGGATCCACATACATGGCGGGCCACCCTTTCTGAATAAGATTGGTCACCCCTGACCTAAAATAAACTCTGTATACTGGCATGAACTGCAACAAATGTCAAACGCTGGTGACAAAGCTGACAGGTGCAGTGGTAAGAGAGGCGGGGCTGAAGAGAAAGTGCGACTATCGGCAAATTGTGTGGGGCTTGAGGCTCGTATGCACGCACAGATTCAGGCGTGCAGAGAAGCACACACCCCCACCCCGACTCACCTTTGTCCTGAGGCTAAGCCCCCAAGCACTCTGGTTACACATGACTCAATAATTACGCCAAACTCTGCTTTTACACATATTACAGTCCCATGTGAAAGGGCGCGGCCACTGGGATTGTTTTTGTTATAGTAATAAACATTACTTATGAAGACAATATTTGAATAGATATATGATATTGTGGGTGAAACAGTATACAATTAGCCAGTTGAAATTGAAACAGTAAAACAAATATTAAGGCAAAATAATTAATAAAAACATACCATTCAATAATCATGGTATATAGTGATCATGTGCTTATGTTGCTGGGGGGCTTTTTTAAGGTCCCACATTGTACTCCCTACTGGAATACAGTCTGGGGGCTGTTTTTTATTCTCCCCCTCTTTCCTCATGTAATCCTGTTTCTTTGTCTTTTTTCTATATCCCCTGTCTTATTCCCTGTACGGTGTCCTTGAGTGTCTAGAAAGGCGCCTATAAATAAAATGTATTATTATTATTATTATTATTATTATTATAACATTGCCTGAGTATTGTGTTGAAATTTGCCATAAAACATTTTTTCTCAGCATATAAAGTATAATTCTATCTACCTACCTACCTAATTGATTTCCTGAAAAATTTATAATCTAGGCAATTTCGTAAATTCAAAAATGGGGAATTGTATAGAATGTTGCTCACTATTGCCCAGTTGTAGAATATGGGAGATAAAGAGGATTCTTAATTCTTTCTTATGATCAACCATGGTCTTGGGGGAGACACTGGTAAGAGTAGAGATACACGAAATATCCATAATGTCAGAGAACCAAAGATCACACACACGCAGACACAGACTCACACACACATACAGACACACACATGCAGACATGCATACGGACACATACAGATACACACACAGACCCAGACATGCATACAGACACACACACGCAGACACGGATACAGACACACACACACACACAGACACACATACAGACACACACACACATACAGACACATGCTCTTTACTAATAATCATGGTGCAAATCTTTGTTTTAAATGTTATTTCTCCCTGTAAACACTACATAATGTTTGCATTACCAAAAGTTCCAGAATATATTAAAAGTTTTGCTAGTTTTGTAATCATGTTAATTGTGTTTATGTAGTCTGTCAATCAAGGAGACGAACCAGTCAAAGCACAAGAAAAACTCAACTATTTAACCAAGTACAGGAGCCTTCCAGTTTGAAAGTAGTTTGTAAAACCCAAAGTAGCTCAAAGTGTCCCTCGCATGGATTATCTGGTCACCCTACATTTGGTGTAAGTCATCCTGCTAACTGGGAAATTAAGCTTTGTAGAATACCACCTGGTGGATTTGGACAAGATCCCAACACTGCAAGACTGGGCACTCTGGCCAAGGGAGGGTCCCCTCAGCTGTGCAGTACTCTCTGTCGGTCCTAGGGGCCCTACCCTGAGCTGATTCATGTTCATATAGCATGTTGGTTCAGCCAGACATTATCCGTAGAACATCTATGCAGTCATATTTGCTTCCTGAATCATAGAAGTTTAATCTGCCAAAAGAAATGTTTTTTATTATTATTATTATTATTACTGGTAAACAGCCAGGAGGAAATCAAGCAAAATTATTGGACTCTTCCTGCCATATAAACTATTGTAGGCCTTGACATTTAGGACTCACTTCTGTTTTGAAGGCAACCATTTAACCCATCAATCAAATTAATCAAGCTAATTTAGTGAGTTGGGCGATAAAAGCCCAAAAAAGGGGGGTCAAATTTATTCCGTGACTCTTCCAAAGAGGAGGGATTGAGGAGCAATTTTGCAAACACGTGGTTCATTAATCATTGTATTACTATGTAGATACCAAAGGATCCATCCTCAGCTAAAGACTAAAGAAGGACATGTTAAATCTTAAATATGGATAATGTGTTTGAATCCTGGGCACAAGCAATATGGTATATTCCATAAGAGAGGAATTCTGTCTGAAACAAACCTCCTGCCTTCTGTCCTCATTGGTAGTGAGAAGATCATCAGTATAATCTAAAACAGCAAAACTGTGAAGAATGTACAGGGAAATGAGATACTAAGATCAGCAGTGCAAGTTTTTTAAGGCCTCAGTGGTGAATTTGAGAACTTTATAATCTACAGTAAATTTGTCAGCCAGTCTACGTAGACTACTCAACGGCTAATACGTTCACACATTTTACATCTAGTAAGATCTCTTGTGGCTGCTTTTGGTACCAGTTAGAAAACTTTTATGTAGGCATTTGTGAAGCCAGACGGCAGAGCACTGCAGTAATCTACTTTTAAAATAACAAATGCATCATTCAAAGATGGCAATTTTCTCACCTACACAACATTCCACAGACGCTTAGTGAGCTGAAATATTTCACTGTAGCAACATAGCAGTTTAGTAGTGGATATTACCAGAACCTTTGAAGATGATATGGCCAGTATGAAGGATATGGACTGGGAGAAGTAGCAGGCGTAGCGGAGACCACAGTAGATTTTGTAACTGACCAATGAGCATCGACTACTCATCATTTACTGAGACAAACCGGTAATGATCTGACAGATAAGATCTAAATCCCATGTAACCCACAGAATGTGCCTGTCCATTGAGATCAACAGCACTGTCTAAGAAAGTGCAGTGATCTACGGAGCCAAAAGCAGCACTCCATTCCAAAAGCAACAGAGAGATTACCACAGTCAAGGCGGAGAAAAGAGAGTCCTTCATTACTCTTAAAAAAAGTGCAGTTTCAGTGCCCTAAAGTTGCCCAAACTTGGGCAGTAAACAAAAAACAAAATGCACTGCAGAGCTTTTTGGGGATTTTGGAACATGACCAGCAAATAATATATATTTTTATTTATAATTTTTTATTTAGAGTTTTATTTTAGTCAACCCCCAAGGCCCTATACTGGATAATCAGGTAGTATATAGATGGATGGATGTTTTTTATTGATTCTTTTACATGAATTTTATATCATTTTTATTATCAACATGCATTACTTTGGAGATGAATATTGATGTTGTCATGTATATGCGGATATAGCGCTTGAAGCAGAAGTTTAGAAAAGTGTTATTCCTATTCTTAAAGGAGTCTCCTTTCATAACTGAGTATGGTTATTATGTCATGGGTTAAACTATTAGGTTTATTCAATTTTCAGGGCTGTGTAAATCAAATTCATTAAGGGCCTTATGAATCAGCAATTCATCCTTTATTTGTGATGGTGACATATTTGACGAGATATAGCTCAAATGAAAGCCTTTACTATGTAAGGGAATAAATTGAGAAATTTATATGTGAACTAAAGGCAGCAGTAGATGTTGATGTTTGTCTCCCTTTGATTTCGTAGGATCACACGCAGTCCACTTGCAGTAGGAATGCTGTTTGTCAGCACAGGATTATACTGAGAGATAGATAAACTCTCAATATCTTTTCCTTTGTTTATGATGGGATGTAGATTATATTAGGTCGATTTTACAGTGCTTGCGTTTTCTGCACAAACGTAACAATCTCCGTGTTGGAAAGTGTGGGCGACGTGGCGGACGAAACCAGATGACCCAGAAAATGGCCCCAGTTTTATTGGTCATGTTTCCTTTTCAGGGATAAACCATTATTAGGGTAGGAATAACAGAACAACAGACCTTCAGAGCAAACTAATGAAAAAAAATCCATCTGAGTGGAGATAAAGGATATAAACAATGTAAATAAATGCTGCTCACCTGGGGGATTCTGGGTACTCATCCTGCTTGTGTGTAAAAAGAACACACAATATGTACATTATACAGCAATGATGGACAGGTAGGACAAATCAATACAAACTACTGTATTCACTCTCCCCCCACCCTGAGACAGATGATAACCTGCCCCCCCCCCCACACTTTATCACATTCAACTGATTATGATCTTAACAGCAGCAACCACCAAAATTTGTGAGGGGAATGAGTGAAGTACCCAATAAAACCTGATCACGGGGCTTGATGCCCATAAACACTTAACAGGCAGAAAGAACTGATGGCAGCAAAATGTTTACTATTACAAGAGGCTTGTAATAGTAAACTATGGATAAATGTCATGAGTCATAAATTACAGCAAACACTTAGTATTTATATACTCTTTCCTCTGCACTTTATAATACATGTCATACATGTGTTTAAATGGAACTCAGTAAAATTAGCAAGAGATAATTGCATCAAGGAGGCAAACATTCATGAAATGTTCATATGCTTTTTTTATGTTCTAATGAACAATTCCTACCATCTAGAGAAATCTATGACTGAGGTGTTAGTAATACATTTACTTCATACGTATTATTCCTGTAGTCCTGACCTCTTGTCCTTTGAGAAGCCCAGCTGGACCAGTATTTATGGGGCGGTGTCCTTCTTTTCAATCCTGCCATAACTGAAGCTCCCTGTTGTCTGTCACCACAGTCATTTGTGTGTGTGTGTGTGTGTGTGTGTGTGTGCGTGTGTGTGCGTGTGTGTGTGTGCGTGTGTGTGCATGCGTGTGTGTGTGTGCGTGTGATTGTGTGTCTATACAGCACAGCCCCAGCAAAACCAATGCAAACAAAACACATATGCTTAGCATGAATCACAGACAATACAGCTAACATTTTGCTGTCATCGTTCTTGTTACGAGTCCCATTTTCCCATTCCACTCAACACTCTTCCTGTCCAGGAACTTGGGGTCAGACCCACGAGAGATTCCACAGTCTAGTGGCTCTTCAGATACGGCGGGACGCAAACCACCTAATGGCCTGACTCGCTAGCGCTGACAACAAACCCTGCACGAACCATCTGTTCTTTTCATCATCTAGTCGGGCCGGAATTGGATAAGAAACACACGAAACGTGACAGGCAGAGAACTGTAAATATTTCAGTGAGCGCAGCGAGGGGTGAGGTATAAGATATGCATGCCTGGCTCACTCTTTCTGTCTAAAAATACCAACCAAAGGCTAAACCTTTTCTTTCTTTTTCGACCGCAGAATTAGCTGCTAATTATTCCAAAGGAGAGGCAGGGTTTTCGTGGTAGAACTTCAGTTGCGTCGCTCTGCTTTGAGCACAAAGCTCAGGAGTGGCCCTGATTCTTCTCTGCAAACGATTCCCCTGGAGCTTTCCGCCCGTTTGTTTCATTCGCTCGCTCGGCTGACTGTGCCGAGGGGAGGTCTATGCGGAGTACACTCATCTGTTTCCTTGTACAATTAAAAATATCTGAGACGTGCTTTCATCAATCCATTTTCCATAACTGCTCATCCATCATGGGGCTTGCGATGAGTGTGAAGCTTGTTGCGGAGCACAAGGCGGGAGACGACCTGGAGAGCATGCCAGTCCATCACAAGGAACACAGTCATACGTTATGAACAATTTTCAGATATCACTTGATCTAATCATATGGTTTTGAATGATGAAAGAATCCTGTGGGAATGTGGACAGAACATGCCAACTAAACATGCATGCTGCTCTGATATCCAAAAAGCATTGGAAATATTTGACCCGACACCCAAAATGAAAAAGAACAGTTGTCCTGAATGCAGTCTAGTCTATGTTCTTGGTGACATTTATGTTTCTGTAGACGTGGGAAAGAATGTCAGTCAGGTCAAGATCCTGAATCCGTAGCGGTACATGCAG
The DNA here is from genome assembly GCA_019775915.2 of Cyphomyrus plagiostoma. Classification (NCBI taxonomy): domain Eukaryota; kingdom Metazoa; phylum Chordata; class Actinopteri; order Osteoglossiformes; family Mormyridae; genus Cyphomyrus; species Cyphomyrus plagiostoma. The sequence continues at coordinate 5,884,742 of JABFEA020000110.1, read as the reverse complement.
GGCAACCACCAAAACATGCAAAGCAAAAAGTCTGCAGTTCTAAAAGTGGAAGGGATGCAGCAAACCAACTGGATATACAGGAGATAAGAGCAGGTACTTTAGAGTTCTTCAGTGCTAACTTACAACATAGCGTGTTTTGCATGCTGATGTAGCAGCACTGTAAAACCTGAAGGCTAAAAATATGCATCTGATTAATGTATTAAACCACTTTTGTTTGCAGAATATTAACTTGGACGACACATTACATGGGTAATCAGCGTACACCTGGTGCTTAATGGACTCATACTGGTGAGCCATTCTCAGAAACACCAACAATGAATCTCCCACTCCAGTTACAAATTTTCCTGTCACTGCTAAATGGCTTCCTGATAAGTTTTGCGGGTTCTGTCCTAGTAGGACTGGCTATCCTACTGTTCATACTGCAAAGCTCCAGGAACGACCTGTAGAAGTTGCAGTAGCATTCCCGCAGGGTCCATGGATGGGATCTGAGGAACATCGCCAACAGCACCGGACCCAACAGTGCATTGGAGTTTGGAAAAATCATTTTAAAAAGCTGTGTTTTTAACTCTAATTTTTTTGTGTATTCAATGGTGCAAAAGGAGACTGTTAAGGAAGATCAAATAAGGAAACAAATTAAGATGAGGACACAATGAAATGTGGAGTCTTAAGGACAAGTAAATAAGTAGCCTTGTTATAGTGGTGCTCATTAAGACTCTGTGTGAGTCCAGTACAGTAGTCATTTCACCCCGCAAAGTCAAAGCAAAAGTGTGATTAGTTCTTAGCTGGTGCCTCTGCTGTTCTTTACAAGAACTTAATTACATATTTTTTAAAAATGTGTATTTTTTATAGGACATGGAGTCGATTCCCAATCATGAAACACCTGTTCTAAGGTATCTGTTAACATACTATCTTTCTGAAGCACCCATCTATCCATCCATCTTCCTGCCGATGCAATGCAGGATCACGCTGGGCCTGGAGCTTGCCTTTGACAGCATGATAGTCCATTGCATGGTTTTTTTTTTTTATAGCGCCCTTCCCAGTAGAGCTGACCCAAAGGGCCTGAGTTACAAGGTCATAAAGTTAATGTTGTCTGGCAGTTAACACATGAATGAGAAGATCAGAAGACGGTATAAGAGCGGAACTGACTTCTGCAGTTATCGGAGGAAAAAAAATACTGAAATTCCGTGACCAAATGACTACACATCCACCCCAGCAGCGGTAACCATCTGCAGTTCAGAGATACAGTAAGTGGATGCATATATCTGGAAAGGGAGTACAGAATAGAGTAACGGTGATCTTTTTAGGACAGCAATTGATGGTGACCCGGTCAGTCTATGGAGCCGCTATGTCTATGATGTGGGTCAAGTATGCAGGTCAAGGTTCCAGGCCTCGCAACTCAGGTTCAGCTGACATGAGCTCTAGCTATAAATGACAGGTAGGCCGGAGAAGCCAAGCATGGTGGGTCAATATTAATGATTAGTGGTAAACGTATATAACGTTATGTGGAGGCATGTTGGACAGCACCAGCAATACCATTTAAGGCTAGTCAGACTCCAGTAGGCTGCAATAAGTGGGACTGAAACAAAATAAACAGCTATCAAAGGCACCATCCCTTACGCTGTCTGCAGAGCTGTTTCAGAAGCCAGGAGCCCTATAGCTATATGCTTTAACAGCAGTCATTTGAGGGATTATAAGGGGCTCCGTATCCTGCAATTTCTGCATTTGGTCTGGACCTTACACATTAATCAGCAGAGCTAATCGTGCAGAGGCCTCGCAACTGGAGTTTGGCCATTACTGTGTATGAATTGAGGAGGTCGACAGGGTTACGCTTCAAATCCCATAAAGGGAGTTTCTCCTTAAGAAGCTCCATCTTATGGAGTAACCAGCAAGTGTCCTGGAGTATAAACAGGTAAATGTGCATTTCAACTGAAAGCTGGGGTATGAAACAATGCTTTGGCAGGAGACAGCTGAAAAGCAACAGGTTTGTGGCTGGCAGCTCTTCAATATAGCAATGACAAACATGTTAATGACCAGATGGAACAACTGCAAAGTTTAACATGGGATGGGAGTATGTGGGGGGAGGGGAGGGACGCAATTAAAATAATTACTTTTTACTCTGTGATGTGCAAGTTCAATAGTATTATCTTGGACTGATATTTTATGGTTACAAGCATTTGGGGCAAATATACTGAGAAGTGGCACCTTGGGATTAGCATTGCCTGCTAATGATCTTTGTCCCTTTGGGACAGACACTATAAATTTACCCCCCATTCCCTGAGTGCACAACCCAGTTGCCTTGTATTTTCTTTCACTTACTCTCAGAGTTCTTACATCCTCGGGAGACGGGGAAGAAAGTATGGTACCCTGCATGCATTTGGGCATGAAAAGTCCACCCCTGCCCATGGTGATTCAGCACCCCCTAGTGAGCTTCCCTGAGTTTGAAGGACAACAGTCCAATATTCCTCAGATTGTTTCCCTTCCGAAAATCGCATCTGCAGAGTCAATAAACAAACTTCATTAGGAAAGTACATCAGCAATGGGAATGCATCACCATCCACCAGCAGCGTCCTCACTCGTATCTGAAGGAGCATTCCAAATGATGTGGGAAATTAATAACTCTTACACTCATTACCGCAATGAACTGAGTAAAAATGGCTTCTGTGTGGCTTCAGCCACGCGGGGGCCAGGAGATGAATCATATTCCCAGTCCAATAAAGGAAAAACAAACTAGTCAAAGGGCCCTACTCCCTTCCTCTTGAGGGTTAACGATACAATCACAACTTATAGGAAAAATTCCACAGCATGAAACAGAATCGGCTCCCTTTCCACTTGGGTGATTAGAAAAGGGCCCGACAATATATAACAACATAAGACTGCAGAGCTGGAGGTCCAGAGACAGTTCATTACCCCTGATCCCACACTCCGCAGCGTCAGATTGACCAGCTGGGGCTGTTAATGCACCTGCATGGCGCGATCCACGTTACGCCGATCTCTGTAATTATGTGCTCAAAGATTATGCAGGTAATAGCGCAGTCAGGTTCGTTTGTTTTTGTTTTAATCGACATATTATTGTCAGCGAGAGTCTAAGTAGTTATGGCACCTGTGCTGGAGCAAGCAAGTTCTGGTGCGAGTATCGGTGTCACCTCCTGTATCACAGCAGATTGTTTCCACATGGAGAATCGCCATTGCACCCTCAGCCAGCAGCTTTGGCACTACGTCAGGAATTCAGTGACAGATAGCTCCCAGTTTTGGAGCAAATAGCACAATATGGAAGGGGGCGGGGGGGGGGCAAAATGATGTCTAAAAGGGACTGATGGAACTTTCCTTTTATTGGTTATGTTGAGGTGCCAAAGGGACATAAAAGCACCATTACCGGCAGACATGTAGTCGCATAATAAAATGGCGGCTTTGAATCTCCACCCCCCTCGAAATGTATTTGCTCCCAATGAGGCACATACCTGTAGTCAATAATTAAAATTACAAACTTGGACCACCTAGAAATTTGCTACCCGGCGGGGGGGGGGGGGGGGGGGGGGGGGGCGGGGGGGGGGGGGGGGGGGGGGGGGGGGGGGGGGGGGGGGCGGGGGGGGG
>JABFEA020000110.1:5867275-5881051 GCA_019775915.2 Cyphomyrus plagiostoma | reverse complement strand
CGCCGCCGGGCCCTGCGGTGTGACACTCCCCCTCATTTCTCTCCCCCTCTCTCATTTCTCTTTGTTGGGAGTTTGAAAAATGTTCCGCTTTAGATGCTCTTCCCAATCTCCCCCAGTGGAGTCGTCCGCCGCCTCCGACTGCCATCCCTTCTTCTCCTGCCGCCTTTTTTTGTCTTGAATCTCAAAATGCGAATTAGAAGTTTAAAGACGCCGGTGAACGGCAGCGGCTTTTCCGAGCCTCGCTTAACACACGAGCGTGTCTTCGTTTCCATCTGTGTCGCTGGGCGCCGTGGCTGACGGTACGGGGGATGGTTACCTGCACCCGCCTAAGCCGCTAAACCCGTTAACCGTTAACGGTCAGGCCCCCCATCTGTCACACGCTGGTATTTAACCACTGGTATTTAACTTGGAAAGTTCATAAGAAAATGTAAAAAAGGTACAGTGCTGTTATTATAATATTATTTAATAACAGATATAAAGAGGTATTAAAATACAGTTACTCCTGTTCATTCCCAACAGGCATGACCTACTCATGCCAGAAGTAAAGATTCTTTTATGAAATTAATTGAAGTGGCTGATTCTGCTCAGCAAAGGGTTTGCTGTGAGTTACAAACTATCCTCAGGCAATGACATCATTTAAAAAGCTTGATGCATATTGGGAAGAGACTCCATCCAATTCAGGCACTGTCTTTTGTCAATAATAACAATTAAGACATCATCCCAATGGAACGTTTTACTCCAAACAAATACCAAGGCAACAGAAGCTGCAGTGATACATAATACCGGACTTAACTTCAAAGCAAACAGCGGAGAAGGATGAGTTTACCTCAAGTTGTACCCTCTCTGCACTTCTTTACAGGTTATTTGTGGAGGGGAGGAAATGTATAATCATCCTATCCCATTCCATCCCATCCCACTAGCTCTTTCTGAAGATACAGTAGGACATGGTTGGGGGGGGCTGAGCCCAAAAATATGAAATTCCCACACATGAGTAGGGCAGATAAATTGGATTCCCGGTGTCCGGACCAGGGACAGTGCAGCTCTTTCGCCAGTGACATTATCAAAGTAACATAACCTGAAGGCTGTGAGACAGAGATATCCAGCCCCTCCCAACCGCCCCCACCCCACCACCGCCGCCGCCACCATCCCTCTACGTTCCCCATCGCCGCCTGCTTTGCTATTCATTTTGTGGATCCTGCAAATGAAATTACTGGAGGAAGAGCAAAGGACAGTCTTTGGGAATTAATCCCATTTATGCGGGGGCCCACTTCAAATTTCTGTGGCGAGGCACTCGTAAGATGTAGGGTGCATTTACAATTAGTTCCGGAAAGCTTTGGGGAGCCGTGTTGTGCCCGCTTGGGCTGAGACAAATACCCGAAAGGGAACTTTAAATGTATAACGCAGAGGCTGAATAGCACGCACTCAGAAAGTTACAAAAAAGAGAAGAAAGCTGGGCATTTAAAATCCACAAAGCCCACCCGACTTAACACAAATGCAATTATTGCCATTCAAAATGTTCTTGCTTGTAAATTCAGTCTATATGATCTCAATATTCGTCTCATATGGAAATTCTTCGGAGTATATTGTTTGTATTTATTTACATAACACGTTTAACAAATTACATGCTTTGACTTGACCGCTCAAATAACCAGGTTATTCCCACCCCCCCCCCCCCTTCTTACACATTAAATCCGCGAATCTTTCATTTTTTAAAATTAATAAATATATTATACTCCACATTTTATGTCATGATTAGCCAATTTATGCATCGAATGAAATACAGCTTAATTAAATATTAATAGGAACAAACAATAAAACATTTACTTCGGATTATAAATCATGCAATACATATTATGAAGACGAATACCTGGATAATTTGGGTACATATTTCATTCATAACTACCTGCGTTTATTTTCTGAAAAAGCATTTAACTTCCACGTCGATTTCACGTTAAAATAAAACAAAAAAACTTCCAAAAAAGTTTACGTAAATTCATTTTTAATGTTACACTGTATAATTGAAAATATGTTTCGGGACAGTTACAAAATAACGAAAATAGATGAGAATAAACATTAAATAAAAAATCACCTACAAACCAACCCAAACCACAAGCTTATTTGGAAAAGAAAGAGCGATCAAATAAACCTCGCAGGCTGTTTAGCGCACCGGCGACCACGAGGCGTCGGCAGTGAAGAGAAACACTGCCCCCTAGCGACCCGATGCTCAACAGCACAGGCGCCGACATTAAGTTAACTACAGCAAATTCCTCATCTGCGAATTCCACTAAATTCGCTTCCCTTTTACAGACCTCGTTTCCCAGTAAAATATTATAGAAAATGATAGCGATCATAGTAGATTTAAAATAAAATGCGGATAATGTATTTTATATAAATATATTATGTTCCAATTTACTTTTTCTCCCTACCGTCTAATGGTAAGCGCATTGAATGAAATGTACTTCAAAGCACCTGGCGCGGACGGGGCTGTGTTCAGCCAGGTGCTCAGCAGTCTGTTCATTAGCGATTTTAAATGCAGCAGGGTGAGTAGGGTTCAGATTTACATATTCATATTGAATCCTCTGCCTTTTTAAGGAATCACACGCCTCGACCGCTGATCAAACCTCCTAGCAGTCAGACTTACAAACAGCTCAGCGGCCAGTTGGCCGTGATGAGTCAGTGAGCGGCGGCCGGGCGGGGGGTCCGAGCCGAGCCGTGTTCCGTGACATGCCGTGACAGCCCCGCTGCGAGGGCCGAGCTCGACGCCGTCTGTCAGCGTCTGTCTGTCCCAGGGTGCTGTCGCCAGGGCCTGACCTCGCCGCGGCGCTGTGGAGCCCGGAGCAGCCAATTCGCAGGTGCTCATGCGCGGTTACACACGTTACACATACACAGACGTTGGTATACCTAACTAAATGGGGATTATCCATTTATTTCTATGGGAAAAACCCTATTCCCAGTCACGACACCCTTAACCTCTACCCATCCCTAACATTAACCATAGTAACCAACCCAAATACAAGACTTTTGGCATTTATACTTTTTGGATTGCATTCACATATTTTTTTTTTTTATAAAACTGAGATTAACCAAATGGGGACCTTAAAAGATGTCTCCAAAAGTAGGGAAATTTCAGGTTTAACTACATTTTGGGGACAATTTGGTCCTCAAATGTGATCTATGCAAACACCCCCCCCCCCCACAAACACACACCTCCTTGCCTCCTGTACAGAAATACATACATATAAGTTTGTAATTATATCTTTGTGGGGACTCTCCATTCATTTCTATGGGGAAAACTCTAATCCCAACACGATGACCGTAACCCCTACCCAGCTCTAACCTTTACCATAAGTAATCAAACAAAACAAATAACACTTTCGGCATTATTAGTTTTTTGATTGCATACACAGATCTTTGTGGGGATCTAAAAAAATGGTCCCCACAATGTAATATAAACAAAATCCACACACACACACACACACACAGCCAGTCACATCACCCATCATCAGTTCACAGTAAAACTTGTTTTGCTGGGTTCGCCTTCGCTCTCGGTGGCTATAAACGCTTTAATTATTGCCCACCGTCAGCCAGCAATCGGCAGAGGTCTGGGGAGGGACAGGCATGTGCGACCTTGTGACGGTGGCCCCTCCACAATAGGGAAAAAAAATGGATTTTCTGGGTTACTTTGCTAAAGAAGCATCATGAGAGTTGTGCCGAGTTGCGGGAAGATTGCCTTACGGCACCCATCACACGCAGAAACACGTTGCAACAACGGGACTCCTGATAAAGCAGATGATTAAGCGTTTCTGACTTCAAGTAAATCATAAAGGATTAGAGAGTAAATCATGAAGCTACAGATTCAGAGATGGGGGTCAGGGGCATCCGTGTCTCTAATGTGGGTGTTTGCTGCCTGCGGTGGACCAGCACCCTGCCTGCGGTATCGCCGGCCCTGAGCTTCCTGGGACAGACTCTGGGCTCATAGCCCCACCCTGCATGGGGCAGACGGTCAAAGAAATCAGATTGAACTGCTAAAGGAGACGTACGACTTCCCACGTCACAGATGGGGCCATTTCATTCGGTCTTGCGCGAGTGTAGAGAGTGTAGTCAGACACTGGAGCGGCAACATGCACACAATCTATGAGTCTCAGCTAGACCGTGGGCAACATCTTACCCCAGAGGTTCCTCTCAAACCATAGCAGGTAAATGTCTAATTGAACCATTCATTCAAGATTCAAGGGATTTATTTGCCATTTGTACATGCACAGACAGTTACACAGGTATTTTCATGCAAAGCTCTTATAGTCAGCAGTAAAGAAGAGAAATCAGTAAAGGCCAGGTAAGTAATAAGGGCACAAGATAAGTACTAAGAAAACGTTGCAAGGTACTATAAAATACCCACTTTAACAAACATCTTGAGGTGTATAAATAGGTAAAAGTCTTGGCCTTGATCTCAGATGAACTGAGTATGTAAAACTGGTGTAAAAACAGTGTAATGATATGATGTAGTAATTTCTTTTCTCCCTCTGGTAAGAAAACAGACATGGTGTGCAGTCACCAGACAGCAAAGTCGAGCTGCCTCCCAGATCTGACTCTACACCCCCATTGTCGTTAAAAGTCTATGGTGTGGCTTGTCGGACCACAGGCGACGTTGCCACAGCAACGCCTGATCTTTAACCACGCCGGGAAGGGGGCACTGGCATGGAGGGAGAGGCCGGACACCCACGCCAGTGGCCTCCTGATTAACTGGCATGAAGTGCAGCTTAACTGGCAGCCATGCCCCCCCCCAGCTCCTTTCCCTATAGCCGGCATCACTCTGATGGGAGAGCAGCCCAGGACTCACCCCCCACCCCACCCTTCCCAATGTATTAAGGCCCTGCACAAATACACTTTTGCTGGCGATCTGGTTCACCTACAGTATATGCATGCGCCAGCTGCACTGTCAAAATAAAAGCTCTCGTCTCCCACAAGTATTTTAGATTTTGACTCAAAGATACATAAGAAAATAAGCTAACGTGAAGTCTCAAAACCGACAATCATTACAAAGAAGCCTTAGCTCCACGTTTAAAAGATATAATTGCTTTATGACATTCCATCAAGAAGGGGGATGTTTTAATTAAGACTCTGTCCCCCCCGGTACATCCATACTGTTTACCCAAGAGTTCTCTCTTTTCTTAAAAGTTTCTGTCAGTTTTTTCTTACAGTCGACACTACGGCTGAAACTAATTATTTTATTAAGCTAACGTCATCTAATGTGGCTCTCAAAAACTGACTGTTCTGATTAATAAAGGTGTTAAGATGTAATTATAGACAATTAGTTAATTTCTTACCGTCTGAACACAGACGTGGCCAGGAGAAACAGAACAGAGGCGTGCTCCTCATCCAGTAGGGAATCTCCTTCATTCGCTGCTGGATCGTCACTTAGCCCTTTAATGTTCTTCAGCGTGTGATGTAATCCAACACAACACGCATCCTATGGTGGCAAATTTCACTAAACCAGTTTAGGATTAAGTTTTAAATTATTCAGAAATACAACAGCAGTGAGCCTGATTAGACTTAAATCTTCCCCATAACCACTGAGAAAGTGAATACCTTAATTCACCCACTGCAATCCCTTTCAAAGCCCTAGGTTCTCAGGAAACCAGTGTAAATATATGAATCCTTGTATCTTCTACACAGAGCACATAGTGGGTTCAAATCAAACAGTCAAGTATCGCAGCACAGTGCAAAGGGTGAGGGATTCTTTGGATCCAAGCTGAAAGCAGAGAACCCAGTTTTGGGAACAAGCACTAAAACACTAAGCAACTAATAAGTTCTGCAACTCTCAAAGCAAAGCCAGGTATTTTTTTTTTGTAATTTTGCAAGCAATCAAAATATTAATAATAATCCATGTCAACTCCATTTGTTTTCCAGAACCACTCACTCTATTTATGATCATGGAGAGTCCAGAGCCTATGGAAGTAAGGCGGGGAACAACCCAGGATGGGGTGTCAACCCATGACAGAGTACATCGTACCAACGGGCAATTTGGCAACTCCAATTAGCCTCAGCATGTTATTGGACTATGGTGGGGGGGGGACCCCAGAGTACTTGGAGAAAACCCCATGATGACATGGGGAGAACATGCAAGCTCCACACTCTGGCAAAGACTTGAACCCAAGTCTCAGAGGTGTGATGCAACAGTACTAATCACTGCACCACTGTGCCACCCCCCCATGTAAAATCACACCATCAAGATCAATCTATCTATCAACCATTTATATTTATTTTGTCAAGCCAGTCAGCCAGTCCCTGAAGCAGTTGAGGTTAAGGTCCTTGCTTAAGGGCCCAACAGTTACATCAGTTTGCCAACCCCAGCAGATTGGAAACCCAGAGAGCCACTAATGCCTCTTTTTCAGTAGGTGGCAGTACACCTTGGATGCCAGTGGTTCAAATAAATTATTAGCCAACAAACATTTCTAATGACTCATACCCATGCTGTAATTCAATAAGGACAGCCGACTTTGTACCCTCAATTGTCTAAACGCTCCAAACAATGTGGTACCCCATTAAAGAACAAATCAGTTATTGACCAGAAAACCACCAAAAGAAAAATAAATCACCCTACTATGGCTATGCAATTACTTCTTGTTATTCCCGAAGATAAAAAATATAGCTTGTTTATTATAGCGCTGGCTAACTTTTTACTTACTACTTATAACATTCATTCCCCATTTTGTGTCTTACTCAAGACCAAAGAGCATGATTCATTAGATATTCTTTACTCCAATGCACTCTTAAAGATGATAAAAGTCTTATTTGAGCTGCCATTCTTTCCCGGGTTGTGCATTTGCAGTAATTTATTGCAGCTTTGCGGGTGTCATACCTGCATTTATTTACTCCTCACAGCCTACAATTGCTTCAGCTGCCAAAATTCCTGATAACTTAGACCAATTCAGCATTATATAAAAAGAACCTTTTTCAGCTAAAAGCTTATTCAGTTAAATCAGATGTGTGAGTAATTACATTTTATGAGGGTTTTGGGTCCTCAGTCTGATGTCAAAAGGTATTTGAGTTTAATAAAAGAATTCAAATTTGTATGAACAAAATATAAGTGGGGCACCACTTCTGCTTTTTGATAGTAAAAAGCAGTTTGTTCCATTTTAGAACAGTGGTCTCATAATAAAAAAAAGTAAAACCTTCATTAACATGCTTTGCAAAAAGTATAGTTAAAAGCTGCATATTTCCAGTACAAAATCAGTGGTCCTTACAGTCAGATGTGATACATACCTTCAAGTATGTGCAGTGTACCTGCTACAGGTATATTCTTACCAACAGCATCCTGCAATTCAAAGGCGCACCATCCGTTACCAACAGCATCAATGTGAGTATACTACTACTCCTCAGTAGCTACCAGAGAACAGATGTAGACTTCAGTGAATTAGAGTGAGTTATACCTGTGGAGCTGTTGTGGAGTCTGCCTGGTGATGTGAGAGTGGTACCCTCAAACAAACCTGAAAGTATAGTCTTTTATACAGTACTCATACTTGCCTAGATTGGCAAATTTGTTTCCCAACTGGGAAAGAAATGTTTCTGGAAGCCCTTTGGAACCATCTGGATTTCCTGATTAGCACACAGTATTTTACATCGTCAAAAAATCAATGGAAATTGTGAATAGTTAATTACTAACTAATTGGCAATAACTTTGACCAGACAGTTTTGTTTGGTTGTTCTACAGAAAATGGTTTCAGTGCATGTAGAGTTTAGAGATGATTGGTTTGTACGGCTCATCATACGTCAGATCACACCACAGCATTTCAAGGGGATGGAGGTCAGGACTCTTACTTGGAAATTCTGTATTCTGTATTGTATTCTGCAGTTGAGCTACACCTATGTTTTGGATCATAATCATGTATCATGACCACACTTCCTCTGCCTTTTTTGAACACAGCAGACACTCTGACACTCTGCTGCACAATTTCTTGCTACAACTTGGAATTCATCGGTCCCTCGATGTCTGCCAGCCTTCCAGCCCTGAGGCAGTACAGCAGCCTGCCCCCATTATAGTCTCTCCATCACGCTTCACGGAAAGGATGAGGATTTGGTGCTGGTATTCACTGGTTGGTTTCCTTCAAACCTAACACTATGTTCTTACCAAAAAGTTAAACTTTGTTCATGGAACACTGCTCCAGTAGTGCAAAGGATAATCCATGTGGTCTTTAGCAAGCTTGAGATAAAAAGCGTTTTTTTTTGGAGAGCATGTTAACTTCCCACTGAACATCATGCTTGTTGAGGGTTAATTTTATTATGGTAGAAACACAAATATTAAGCGCAAAAGGTGCCTGCAGATCCCTAACTGGGGCTTTCTGCAAGGGCGAATGTAGGATTTGAGCTCAGTCCCTAGTAGGACTGCCACTTTCAATAGGGGATGCAACCCCTCCCCTCTCCAATGATAAAATTTGCCGGGTGGGGTGTGGTGGGGTCCTTAGACTGATTTATGTAAGACACCCAGGGAAAGTGAAGGTGATGCTGATTTTTTTTTTATGTGTTAACTTGACTGTGGACTGATTGAGGCTCAGGTCTTTAGAAATCCATTTGTAAGCCTTTCTACTCTTATGAGTCTCAACAACTCATCTACTGAGGTCCTTCGAAATCTGTTTTGATCAGGTCAAATTGCACTTGAATGGAATTCTGTTGTGAAGAGCAGATAATGTGCATTGGTTGTCTTTTATATAGCAATAGAGGCCAAACCCACACTTGCATTTACTGAAACACCTGACTCCTATTACCCTCAATTACAGATCATTATCGCAGAGGCTCACATACTTTTCCCATCAATGATCCCGTTCTTTTGAAGCATTGGTTCAATAAAGATATGAAAATGTAAAACATTATGTGTTGTTTGTTAAACTATGTATCCATTATCATGACTGATCAGACCACATTTTAGAAGCCAGATAATTCCAAAGTGTTCACAAATATTTTCTCTGAGCAGTTAATTAGGAAGACCGCAAAGTAATTCAGCTAAAGAAAAACCAAATTTCTTATTCTGCTAAAAGACTGTTTTTAGTGTCTTGTGACAAATTTAGTGTCTTGGGAATTATTTATGTCAGCAGATAAAACCAACCAGTGCTGTGTGTATCTTGTGGTAGTATTCAGAAACATCTGCAGTAAACATGAGTTAAGGGAATTTTACCTGGGTAACTTTCTGTTAGGTTTAGTCCCAAGCAGATGCCATTAAAATGTTAGTGATTAATTTTCTAAATCGTCAACTGTAGTTTTCTGAGCATCTGGTAGGTCTTGCTGTGTCCCATCTGATTTCATAAGACTGGATCACAAGATAAAGATTATATATCCTCCTTGATGAGGATCTATCGTTTTTTTATCACCAAAGGCCTCAGGTTGGACCACGCTGTGTTGGATTCCTTTGGGAGAAGATTTTAAAAAAAAAATTCAGGTTTGCAATGTTAGCTCAGACAGACATATACCCACACTGCCCTCTGGTGACAACATCGAGTACAACTGTGCAGTCAGAAAAATGGACGAAACCCATCCGACTGTGAAGACCCACCATGCCTAGAATTACTAAAGCCAGTCCGACGTGCAGTTTATGTAAGATTCTGCAGGAACTCAGCTTCCTTTAGTTTTTAATCACCTATACAAATATGCAACTAAAACAGAACACTGATATTCACCTACAAAGTACACCGTGTTTCCCAGTCTGCTTGTATTTCCATTAGAATTTGAATGAAGATGACTAAATTTGGTACTTTTAAATAATGAAAATGTATTTAAATAACCTATTTAAAAAAAATATCCACTTAAATGCTTCAATGAAAACAACCTTTCCTCCTATTTAAACTGCATTGTGTATAGCATTTTCAGGTTGTCTTAGCACACGGTCTGTTTTCATATTTACCTAGGATTATGTTATCACAAAGTAAATTTATATTACGCCATAATTATTAACTTTATTTAATCTTCTTATATGTGTCCACAGTGCTATTACCATGGATAGGACTAACGCCCCTCTAAACACAGTGTGTCAGTGCCCTGTACCAGATTAGCGTAATTGTTGCCTATGTCACCGACACAGTACATCAACTGATTCAAAGGTCACTTCTGCCACTTTATTAAACCTTAATGCTCTTTTCAAGTTGCCCTTTGCCGTGATGCACATTCGGTCTCTAATGAGCCAATGAGGCTATGAAACACCAGACCCCCCATCTATGAATTTATGCTCTTTAAATACCATCTCGAAAAGCTGCTACCAGCTAGCTGTGCCTGCAGGACCCGCCAGTGCCGTCCGCGCACAGGACATGCCAGTGGCGGGGTGGCACCTGTCAGCTCTCCCCGCGAGTCCAGTCATCCGTAATCCAATCAAAGCCTTCCCACTAGGCTCTCGACGTGTCCTGTGGCACCCTGGGACTAATCGCAATTAATTAGCGTCTTGGAGTTTTGATGCAGCCAAGTCTGCTGGATCAGTATTTAAAAGGACAACCAAACAAATGATAAAGAGCCGCAAGGATAGAATCGTTTGAGTGTAACCAGTGACAGTCTGTCAGTGTTGCATTATTTTTTAAACAAACGATGACCCGATTGGATCAATGAAACAGCCCGCCTTTATTTAAACTTCCGACCAAGACATCTGATTGGGCAAGGGGTATTCTATGAGCGGGATATCAGAGTATAACCCGTGCTCAGATATTTCATATTTCTCATGGCCTCCTGCCTATGACTGAATCACGCCCGTGACATATTGGAGTACAACCACACTACTCGTATGACATTCCTTAGTTATATTAACTATGACAGAAACTGGCAATGAATAGGCCCTTCAATTCCTCTTCCCATGAAAGATAGGGAAGAGTGGGTGTAGGAATAATTAAAAAATGTTTTTTTTTTTTTATCTAACAAAATAAACGGTATTTAACACGTGTGAAGGGCTAGCTGGATTCAAAAACAGATTCACCTGCTTGAACTTTGAAGAAATACTGGAGTGCTTTAAGGAAAGCCCCACACATGGAAAGTACCTGCAAATTTCTAATACACATAGCTGGATTCAAACACATATTATGAACAACTTTTTTTTTCAAAACTCTGTATTAATTTATAACAAAAACTGGTTAAGTGACAGTCAGAAACTGAATAACTCACAACATGATTTGTTTCAGATCCTGATGACTCCAGGTTCATCAAAATGAAAGGAAATCCACTTCGAGTAATTGCTTAACTTTTAAGCTATATCTTCTTTGATAGATTTGTTTAAATAAATTTAGGTCCTGGTTATTTTTCTACTGAAACAACCTGTCCAAATCTTACCCATCATCCATGGTGTGGTTTGATATTGTGATTCTGCCAGCCTGCATCCCAATGACACCCTCACACTTGGGTGTTTTCATTTATTCTAATAAGACATGTGCAAATACTTTCAGAAACACAAAGGTGTTTTATTATTTAGTAATAATATGCTAGTGTCCTTGGGGTCTAAAACTTGCCTTAAATGCAGTGTTTTTTCCCATCCTTCAGAGTTACAAGAGGGATGCCAGCCTTTGTGGACTCTGTTTGATCATAAATAATGTGAAGTTTTAGTCCAGCCTTAAAAGTTACAGTTTATCCACCACAGATTGCGATAAACTTGAAAAGCGATTCAAGTCCTTGAACTTCATTGTTGATGTTCAGCAGAACCTGACTCCGGAGGTTAGTCAGTCTCCCATTTCTGTCTGTGGCAAAGCATAACCTCATTATGCGTGTACTCAGTCCATTACTGTACTCTACGCTCATGGCTGTAAGGCCACTCACAGCTCCAACACCATTGTTAAGTTTAGTGCTGGGGCTCATCACCAACAACGATGAGTTGGCCTACATGGCTGAGGTGAAGAACCTAGCAGCATGGTGTCATGAAAACAGTTTCCAGCTGAATGCTGACAAGACAAAGGAGCTGGTGGTGGACTTCAGTAGGAGGCAGCAGAGGGCCTATACTCCCCTCACCATCAATGGATCTCCTGAGGAGATGGTGAGGAGCTTTAAATATCTGGGTGTTCACCTTTCTGAGGACCTGAAGTAGACTGTTTCCATCCAAGTCCAGTCCAAAAGGGCTAAGCAGCGCCGGTACCACCTGCAACAGCTGATAAAGAGAGAAGAGGAAGGGACCAAGGACAGAGCCTTGGGGGAGACCGGTTGTTACCTGATGGGATTTGGATATCTCTGCACCCTAAGACACTTGGAAAGATCTGCTTGATTTGTACAAGTCAGATCAGCTCAGGGCAGCCCCTGTGGTGCTAAGTTGATAGACAGTAGTCAGGAGATTTTGATGATTTAGAGGGTTATGTGGGTGGTGGCTGCAGAGACCTGGCTGCTGACTTCTCATGGAACAAAATAGCAAAGTTGTAAGCAGTTGGATTCTCTCCTGTGCTGTCAGACTTATGATATGAATCAGAGCTCTGTGGCGTTTGTCTCACACTTGGCCACTACTTGTTTTAATTCACACATTTTTTTTTCCTTTTGAATTGTTTCTTCATGTCTGATTTTGTGATGAGCTATGCCATCAACCATCAAAGTTCCAGCCTTTCCTTCACCTTCTTCTGCATGCTGATCAGCATCCTTCTACAGACTTTTGGAGCAGAGTTTCCTTCTTTTTCTTCAGTTGCTTTATGTTTTCACTTCTGTGTCTGGATATTAGTGATTTCCTTTCTCTGCTGTTCATCTAGGTACATTGTGTATCTAGACAGATACAGAATCACTGAGTGATCATTGTGTTCTTTGCATGAAATCATTTCATCATTTCATTCTTGCTTACTGAGCATCCTCTCTCAGCTATTTCTTGCTTATGACATGGGAGAACAAGCTTCTTACAGAACCTCCTTTGTGGTTCAGGACATCGTGGGGGAACATTTCTAGCCTTGTCTCATGGGGCCATTAGAAGGGGAAAGTGTTATTCCTAACTTCACCAGAAAAGAAGTCACCAAACCGTGGGGAAGTCACATTACCTGCAACAAACAACAGAAAGGACATAATCAGAAAAACAAACTGAAAAAAAAATATATAATTCAGATGAAAAATTGATCACGTTTCTTTAACATTTAGGCAGATCCCTAATGATGCCTCTTGACAATTGCTGGTCTTACTGAAACTTCTGCATCAGTTTCATCATATTGCCCTTTGCATCAATCTGGATCTGAGAACATCATGCTGGGATCCAAACAGACCACCTGCCTCACTGTGGGATATTTTAAGGGGCTGTTGTCCTACACTCTCTGAATGATAGTGGACTTCACCTTGATGCAGTCTTTCGAATAGTCTAGGATTGCGAGTTCTATCTTTTTCCGTTTTCGGAGTTCCTGACAGGATTGCACTGAATGAGTTATTATAATAGCCAACAATCTGCTTTTTTGGTGCTGCTGCTGTTGATACTGGTGTATGTAATGGAGTAGTGCTCTGTAGTTCTGCGGTGAAGACGAGAGCTGAACATAAATGGAAAATGCTTACTGTCTGTTGGCAGGTTTTCACAGCTGCTTTGTGTTACTTATAGGCTAACTTAGAGCAGCTTGTTAGTTACCTGAAGCTAGTGTCCCTCCCATCTCCAAACAGTATTTCAGTATCAGTTAAGGACTTTCTTACTTAAGCAAATGTAATAATTTTGGAGAGTGTTTAAAGATTTCTGTGTACCTGGAATATGTTTATAGTTTCTATAACTATTTTTTTTTTTACTATTGATTGTTTTATTGTGGGGCGGCACGGTGGTGCTGTGGTTAGCACTGTTGCCTCACACCTCTGGGACCCGGGTTCGAGTCTCCGCCTGGG
>JABFEA020000110.1:5851367-5867175 GCA_019775915.2 Cyphomyrus plagiostoma | reverse complement strand
GGAGGGTGTGTTCCAACTATAGGGGGATCACACTCCTCAGCCTCCCTGGTAAGGTCTATTCGGGGCTGCTGGAGAGGAGGGTCCGTCGAACCTCGGATTCAGGAGGAGCAGTGTGGTTTTTGTCCTGGCCGTGGAACAGTGGACCAGCTCTATACTCTCAGCAGGGTCCTGGAGGGAGCATGGGAGTTTGCCCAACCAGTCTACCTGTGCTTTGTGGACTTGGAGAAGGCATTCGACCACATCCCTCGGGGGGTCCTGTGGGGAGTGGTCCGGGAGTATGGGGTGCCAGGCTGCCTTATAAGGGCTGTTCGGTCCCTGTACAACCGGTGTCCCCGGTACAACCGGAGCTTGGTCCACATTGGCAGCAGTAAGTCGGACTCGTTCCCGGTGAGAGTTGGACTCCGCCAGGGCTGCCCTTCATCACCGATTCTTTTCATAACCTTTATGGACAGAATTTCTAGGCGCAGCCAAGGCGTTGAGGGTGTCCGGCTTGGTGACCTCATGGTAATATTGACCTTACGTAGTATTATGGTAGTAAGACATACCATAGTATTTTGAAATCCTTAGACAAAATTAGCTGGGATCCCCCCTCCCCCATATCTGCATGCCAAATTGTATTGCAATGATTTCAAAATGCCAGAATAGTGAAGGTTTTTAAAATACATGTACCTTAGTATGATCCCTGGATGGACTGTATGAAAAATTAGATATGCGGGTACCTCCGACTCTCTTCACACAGCTGCTCACCATAACTACTACAACAATAACAACTATTCTCCCTCTACTCTTTCATCATTGGCGGCTAATATGTGAAATTCCGTGCTGCCACCTACTGGAAATACCTAATCAATTAACTTGCAGAAGGATGCACTTGGTTTGTGCTAGACATAAAAATCTGGGCCACACCTAGGTAGCACTTCCTGGAACATCATGCTTATGGATACAGCTTTGAGAAGGGAATGGGCAACATTGATGGTCATGGTGGCCAAACCTTTGTTATGTACCAGGACACACCTCTATGTTCAGCTATGATGTTGAAGGACTTTTGTCTGTTAAATTTAATTATTGTCAACTGAAGGTATGGGTACATCACAGCCTGGGAGGCCAAATCAACAAGGTATTAATGGCCTGGAGAGATGTTCACTGGGAACAAAATATCTCACTTTCTCAATTTCCTTTAACATGTTCCTCAGGCGGTTATTTCAGATCAAACGCACTAAAGCATTTTTGGCTCTTGAAAGAGTTTATTGGTTTTCAGATAAATGCCTCAGCAAAGCAGTGTCTACGTGTCTGAAAGTTACCAGTTATGTCTGTAGCCTTTGTACAGGACACTTAGGCAGTTTACCATCACTCTGATTAAGAATTTTGTGTGTCTATTTACCTGTTTAAATATTGATAGGGCTTAAACATAAGAATGACATTGATAAATGATCAGGTAGACTTTGGCCTCGCAGATCTCACTTCCCAGACACACCGCTGGCACACATCCGGTACTCACTCCACTGTTCAGTTGTGTTCTGCCAGGACAGTCAGTGAAACAGTGAGGTGGTTGGCAGGACATGGAGGATGAGAATCATGTTCCTTTCATAGAGCTTGTCAATCAGCCACAGAATGGGGGACTGTAAATAACAGCTGGCAAAATTCTGATAAAACCTTCACTGTCGCTGCTGCTGTAAGACCCACAGCGCAGCCAGTCCAGCGGGCGACGATTTTCAATTAGCTAAAATGGGGCCTTGGATTAATATTCAGAATGACCACTGGGAGCATATAGCTGATCTTGGTCTTCTCTTTCTCGCTGGAAGTGATGAATCGCCTCGCATCGCTTGCATTTCAGGAGACAGCCTTGAAAACATGTTCCGTGATTTCACTGCTGCGGCTGAACAACTAAATACGGGGCCGCCATCTGCACATACTAACAAGCGTCTTATTTAACATGAGCGAAAGGGAAGTGGAAAAACCAGTGGTATCTAGATTCTCAATCCGAAGAGATCCGTGTTTGTCTCTCTTTTCAGAAATTACTAGATAAAAAGAGCTGAAGGCAATCTCCTTCCCAGAACAACTAGCTAAAAACATTCCTCTCTGGTCTAATTTTATTAATATACATAGAGAATTTCTACAATCAGAAGATCTAAGGAACATCTGCTTGCGTTGTCAGCGTAGATCTGGATCTAGAATGGTGTGACTCCGCATTCTGATTGTCTTCCCGGAATTCAGAGTATTTTATTCCGTAGGCAAAACTTTGATCCTTTAGCAAGCCCATTAACGTTACACCTTAGAAATGGGAATGGATCCTGTCAAAGGATAACGAACTAAGGCTGCGGAAGCGGTATTACAAGTTCAATGAATGGTCTGACCTGACTGGCCTTTCAAAAAGCACGAATGACTCACGGTATCAGTTTAGTGCTTTGTCAAAAGAAAACCTGCATGCTTTACAATTAAATTAGTCCCGATAGGTGGCCCATAATGAACTGCTAAAGAATATCCTGGGGTCATCATCAGAAGGTAGCACAGCCCCCATCCCCATAAACTCTCACTGCTGTCAGAAAGCTCTTGTAAATTATTCCTCTAAGTGGCATCCTTCCTCATAATTCATCCCCAGTCATAGAAGCATAATAGTTTATCCATCTTCCTTTAGATGTGCACCTTTTGACATAAGCTGTGTTGGTGGGAAATGGGAGCTTTATTCATTAAGCCTGGGTTTTTTTTTCTATTCTTATACTGTTCAACTACTGGACAGTAGATTAACAAGCAGATTCACAACACGCAGCTGGACTGTGTCTATAATGAATGATGTGCAGCACTGTATTAATGCGTTTCAGAATGAGAGTCCATATCCATTATAATGAATCTATTCCCTGCTGGTATGGAACAGGAGGATCTAAGTGATAAATGTACACTACCCAAGCCAGTTTGTGGAACCTTCATCATCTGTGTCTCTCGGAGGCAGATAGCATGTTGCTTTTCTCTTCCAGTGACATATGGAAAATATATTAACTTCTTAATTCAGCTTCATCTTGAGCAGAATGACGGAAAATAAGCATGAAGCATTGCCATTGAGTGCATTAGTTTTTATTGAGGTTTTGTTTGTGTTTGTATCTGATCTCTTCATATTTCTTTGCAAACCATTTCCCCCTGGGATGAATGAAGTATATCTTATCTTAATACACACCCATACCTTATGGTAAATTAAATGGAACTTTAAGCAGCTGTCTAACGTCACAGACATGCTGGACTGCTACTCATTTTTAAACATTTTTGCATGAAAACAAATCAGTTTAAATGACTGAAAAACTGACAACACTGAAAGGAAGAAGGGATCACCGTGATGAAGTAGCCAAGCTGGTTCGGCAACCTTTGCCACTCTAATCACTTACTGACCTCTTGACAAGAGTTCTTTGCCCAAACAGCAGTTGTATTCCTAATTAATGACATTCTCTTGTATGTATCATGTGTTCATAAAATTCAGACAAAAAATAAATTGAAAGCGGAAACTATAATACAACATTACAGTAAACAAGTGCCCTGACTTTTCTCTGCATTGGAGCCAAAAGGAAAACAAATTAAACAGTACCTTGCATTAAGCAGAGGCCCGCAGCTTAATTGACCAATAAGTAATTAAATATCCTTTAACCAGAAGCCACCTCCTTAGTTCTTTGCATTAATTAATCACCAGGGCCTTCCCTGAATGTTTAATCACCCTGGGAAATTCAACAGCAATAATTAATTTTAGCCTTCAGTGGACTGACGACTTACAGCACATCTGTAAACAGATCACAGCCAAGCAATGCTTTCTGCCATGTTATGCGTGCAGTCAAGACATATGATTCCCTGGCGGTGAACTTGTATAGGAACATTGAGCCAATAATTGAAGACTCCGGAGCACTTCTGTGCGAGAGTTTAATGACTTAAGCCCTTGGATTAATGTAGAATTTCACCTCCCTGGCTTCCGAAGTCGTTTCCGAAATTTTTCTTGCGGAGACTTTAAGATGGCCGTGATCCAGCATAGCGATCAAACGGACTCGCTCAGGTGGTGACTGTAGTGAAGTTAATTAAACAGCAGCAGGCATCATGCTGATCCACCAGTTACTTTAGAACGAAATCATTGGGGTGCTCTGGTTGCCCCCGAACCTCTGAGCCCTCGTCCAGCACCCCAGTGTAGTGCTGCGGTACAGAGTCCGGCTGCAAACCTCATTAGAAAAACCACATGAGGTCAAGCCAGCTGCTTTGCAAACTCCATCTCTCTAGCTATGTTTTGTCTCTGGACTGGATCTCGTGTCTTCTCATCTGGAAAGAAAAGCTGTGCAGATAGTGCCTGGAGCTGCCAGTTGCTCATCTGGCCCAAACCCTGACATCATTAATGCTACAGAGTCAGGAGGGTGGGCATTCATTTTAGCAAATAGACGCCCCATCCCATTGTTGGGTCATAATCCCACAGTACCTCCATGGCTCTCACCATCTGCATCTTGCGCTCCTTGTAGTCCAGGCCAGGTGAGCTGGGGCCTAATTTGTCCTCAGCTGAAACTTCTCCGCAAATAAGTAGAGCTGGAGGACCTGCAGGGTCTTTTCCACAACCAGGAGCATCTGCCACAGCAGCTCTCAAGAGCATAGGCTCAGTGGTAGCAGCAAACATGGACCCTCAATCTGTCTCAGCCCTCCTGGGACAACATGACCCTCAGGCCTCTGTCACAAGAAAATAAACCACCCAGAGCCTGCAATGTAGCCTAAAGCATTGTTGAAAGGGGTAGGGGGTAAGAGAGCACATATTGTTTACTCTACTAGACTATGCTATGGCGCGGGGCTTTAATTGCCTGCAGTCCACAGAGAAGTGACAGTCCCCATCCTTCTTTTTAACTAACACAGCAGGGGCGGCCCAGGCACTGTCAGACCCCTCCATCACCCCTGCTGCTGCCATCTTCCGCTGATAAAGGTGAAAAAGAATAGAGAAAATGCATAACATTCAAGGACATTTTAGCAAAGGTTGCTCCCCCCCCCCACCTGTCTAGCCGAGGACCAGCACAATTACAAATAATTTATCATTTATTTACACCATAACATTAGCTGGTGCCTGTTGGCCAGTCAGTAATGGAAGCTAATTTATTTTTATATATGCTTTGAGCAATAAGACCTTAGGCTATTTAGTCATCAAATAACTACGACAAAATGTATTCACATGCAAAAACATTGTTATTTCATTAGTGCTAAATTATGATTGGCCGGTCGCTGATTATGCAACCCATTTATTCATCCCTAAACTAATATTTCTTAGCTAACTTTTTCTTTTTATGAAAAAGAAAAGCTTTCTCAGTCCCCAGTTTTTAAACAAGCATCCGTCCATTCATGAATGGCTCCATATTCCATAACCATGAGCTCCGGTGCAGCCTGGAGGCTATCCCAGAAAGCACTGGGCAAGCGGGGGGGCCGTCCTGCTGGGGCAGCCAGTCTGCTGCAGAGCAAACACTCCCATATGCAATTAGATACTATGGGAAAATGGGAGATGCTGGTCCGTCAAACTGCATGGTCTTAGAATGTGGAAGTAAACTGGAGAAGCCAGGGGAAGCCATTTCAAACCCGGGAGACAGCAAATGTCCCCCACAATGCAATAAAAACCTGTTATTTTGACATTATAGGGACCATTTTTCTGTTCCCCACAAAGATCTGCGAATGTAGTAAAAAAAAACAAAAAATGCCAAAAGTCTTGTATTTTGCTTGGTTACTTATTGTTAAGGTTAGGATTGTTTAGGGGTTAAGGTCGTCATGTTGAGACTAGAGTTTCCCCATAGAAATAAATGAAGAGTCCCCACAAAGATATACAAACCTATGTGTGTGTGTGTGCGTGTGTCTGTGCGTGCGTTCGGTTTTTTTTTTATGTCTTCAGTTTTTTTCTTGTGTTTTCCTGTGACAATAATTTGAATAGGACTATATCACAATAACAGTTTGTACAAATGGTTTCAGCAGTCAGTGCTGTAATCCTGCCTGGGTTATGTTAAATCTAACAGTTTGGTAACAACATGGAGAATATTACAGCCAGTTTCCATAAATCCCCATGTGTCGTTCATGCATGGCTCTTCAGGACTTTCAGAAAATGTCTTTGGACAAGGTCACTATTTAAAAATGAATAACGGCATTTAGCTGGTCCTGTAAGTCATCATTATCTTCTAAATCCATTATTGAGCTGCCCTCACTTCCACTCATGTATCTGCATTATGGTTTTTAGGTCATAGATAGTTTCATAGATAAGTCCACACATCAGCTCTGCAGACATCACCCCCATTATATTAGCAACGACAAAACAAGCATAAATCCTGCACTTATGCACTACACATCCCCGCCTGCTCCACTGTAAGATGTCTTCCTCGATACAGTGAGCCCTTACACCATTTGCTTTCTTCCGTTATGGAGCATGTAAAAACAATTTGATGTGAGGATGCATTGTGTGCCAGTACAGAGGGACATACAGCATATGGAATGCTCCCCAAACAGTACCTCTGGGGATTGAATAGTCCCTCTTAAATCTGTGCACGTGGCCCCAACATGCAACCATTACTGCCAATGTGGCTAAATACTCTCTATACAAAGCTTTGCTGATGACTGCCATTGTTGTCTACGGTTCAGTATTCTCCTCCAGACTTAATTTCCATGCTAAATAAGTAAAAATGGGATGAGGTGAGGTGATGGATTGTGAAATAATGCACGCACACAACTGGCATGGCCATTTTTTTTCCTCTTTCAGAAGCGCCTCTGTTTTCCGTATTCAAACCGGAACAAAAATTCAAACATCATGTCACCGAGAAAGACTTCTCATTTAAGGACAAAGCCTTGCGCTTTTTCCACAAGGATAAGAAGTCATTTGCCGCTCCTTTGAGTTTTCCCAGGCGGAGAGGTGCACGGGTGTCGGAGGGAGACAGTACAGCAGCTTGGCGGGATGAGCCATCAAGCTGTCATGCAGAGCGAGGAATTAACCACGGGAAAAATGTGAAGGAACCTGACGGAATCTCCCACAGCTCCCAATTAGAGCTGATGGCCGATGATTACATGTGGTGCCGTCTGCTCCGGGCAGAGGCGGGCCAGAGGGCCAGGTGTGCGATGGAATGTTCTGGAGCGTATCCGCGAGCGCCTTCCCTAGCCTCTCGCACACCTTCAGCACGATCGCAAGCGGGAGCATGTTGGCTTCCTGATTAAGTCCCCGATTCGCCTCATTCCCAGGATGTTCAACGTTTCATGGAAGTCACTGCGTTCAATTGTCACGCGGTACCATCCTGCAAATGAAGGCTGACAGCGTTACGGAATAATATTAAGCAGATTTTCAAAATGTGCCAAAACGTCCACACTGCCATCCCAGAATAGTAAGTAAGCCCTCACAATCCTACTGTGCCTGTGTTACATACCAGTATTGCATCGAGTCCAGTACTGGGATTCTGCAACTGCAAATATTTTATTAGTGCCCTTTGATATTCTGGAATCTTAGAATCTGCAGTAGAACTAAATAATAATGTTGTTCAAATGAACATTTTCTGCTGTTCTAGTCCTGGAAAGTAATTCTTAGCTTCATTAACAGAAGTTTGTGTTCTCCTTATGGATTTTAAGATTTCTAAAGCAGTTCAGCCATAGACCTCTAAGGTATCTGGTTAGAAGTAGCTAGAAGTTCATGAGGGTGGAGGGTACTGAAATGACACCAGTACCTTCATTCATAGGTTTAAAATGTGGTCATTTTAAGCAGTGTATATCAACCCAGATTTCAACCTGCTTTCATAAACAATTATTGGTTTTGATTCAACATTTAACACGGCATGGGCCAGCAGTAATGAATTGCAATGAACACATTTGGCAAAATAGTTAAGGGGAGTGAGATTTTCCTTCCACGTAAATATAAGCTTTCAATTAAAATGCCATTAAAGACAGTAGCAGCAACGCATAGGAGAATTCTTTTGTCAAAAGAAATGAATATCTCTACTCATTATGGTGACTAGAGGGAACTTTTTTAATCCACAAATTTAGTGCTGTCTCAACAGTTGTAATTAGGGGATTTGATGCTGTAGTCATTTTGTGTTAATACGTTTTTCATTATTTCCTCATTAATTTGGTTTAACTGCAATTATAGGTGCATGCACAGGGAATTGAAAAATTCTGGGGCTGAGTGCTTTTTTATCACTGTTTTTCTGCCTTTGCCTCCAGCACTCGCATGGGCGCTTAATTATTCCTGTTGTGCTGCTTTTCCATGCAGGTGTGAGGGGGACCTTTTATCTCCCATCTCCCGGGGTGCAGGAGAGCCTCGAACATATTCAGTCCTGATTTCAGTGGCATGGGATACCTAAGGTTCCGGCAAAATCGGCGATATGGATGCTCAGCCACTATAATTGTTAAGTATTAGTGGTGTTTGTGATAATAAGCTGAAAATGATGCATGTGTATTTCTTTAGGTTTATACCTTTTTTATTAGTTGAGGTTGTGAAGCGATTAGTTGGGAATTGAAACCCAACGTCACAGTGACCTTGCTGGACTTGAGCTGCTCCAGTAAAATTTCTGGCTCTATAAATAGCTGGCATTTAGCATTTATTTCCCTCTTGGGGAATATGCTTCCGGGGGGGGCTCCTCAGCTACAGATAAACAATAGGGGAAGGTTGGCAGCATCCTGGGACATATCTGTCTGTTCAGGATGAAGACAACTGGTGAATACGAACCATAACTGGTGTGCCTTCCAGATCCGTCTGATTGGTCACGTTCCTGAGATGTAGCAATGCCTGCAGTGATATGATAACTTGAATTTGCATATATTAAATGTCACAGGCAGGGTTTTTGTTGTTGTTGTTGTTGCTTACTGAGCATCATTCATATGTTAAAAAACCTTTTGTGTCTATGCAACTGTCGGCATTGAGGCTATAGAATCAACAGAGCCACAGTTTATGTAAATAAAGACCTAGAAAAATGCATCAAAGTCAGAAATGATTGCAAGGGTCGTTCCCTGTTATTTTAGGAATGTGCGTGTTTTAGATGCGATTTCCGTGCTAGACAAGAGTGTAAAAAGCTGATTTTAATAATGTACTTTCCAGCGTTTCCTTTCAATAAACAACTAAGACTTATATAAGCATGTCGACATTTATTTTTCCATTTTAATTTTCAAAAGTTTTTGATTTGTTTGCAGCTGGGGAAGCAAGTGCAGTCTGCTGAGGATGATTTACTCTGATTTCTTGTTTTAAAATCTGATTCGCAAGCCGTAATGTCAGGGATGTCAGGACTCCATCACTGTGCGCTGTGGTATTATTCAGTCAGTAAATGTGACATGACAGCAAGCCCTCCATCGAGATCTAAACCTGCGGGGGCCCCCAATGGTCAGTGTAATTAACTCTGCAATATGTAGGATAATTAGACAGTGCTGGGGACGGCAGTGTGCTTTCTGCAGCTCATGTCTGAGCAGCCATGCCTGGAAGGAGGTTTCGGGATGGGGGTGGGGGGCAGGAGAGGTGCCCTCTCTCCATTGTGCAGCTGCAGCAGAGTGGGCCGTAGGTTAATTACACAGCTTGCATCTCTGCCTAATCAGCCGTTTCCCAGACACACTCTCTCATGGATCCTGTCCGCCGCTGTTTACCGCCTCGTGCTCACTGTCTGACACTCGGTACACGACACTGACACTCGGTACACGACACTGACACTCAGTACACGATACTGACACTCAGTACACGACACGCCGTTTCTCGTAGTGGAGTTTCTGTCCTCTCTCAGTCAAGGTGCTCATTTGTAGGAAATGGAGTAGGGCGTCTTTGACACCCCCCCCCCCCCCATTCCCCCAAATGCTAATGCCATGCAGCAAACAATGGTAGCATCTTTATTCTATAGCAACACATCAGTGCTCAGATTTTACTAATTAAGGCAAGAAATTGTGTAGCAGGTGAGCAATTTAACGAGAAATCAAAATGTGGTTAGTTCAGATGCCAAGAAGGGACACCTTTTCTTAAACATGAGTGATATTCTTCACATGAATATATTAGAAGAAACAGAATACTTGATTTTGTGACACTATGTTTATATTGTTTAGAAATTAATCATTATTAATCACATGCCAGTTATTAGATGGGTCTTACTGAGGTACAATAAACTGGCCAAGTTGTGTATTTTGTCCCCATGATTGTAATCCTAATTACTCTAACTGTGCACATTTAAATCTCACAAGCACCCTCTAGTGGCTGAAAGTCTCAAATATCATTTCCAACATGGCGCACTGAGCACCTGGCGCTTTTGAGTGTAGACTTTTCTGTAATCCTGCAGCTATCAAAAAGTCAACAGAAATGCAGGGTAAAGAAAACAGATGAAATAATAGATGCAAGGTAGCAATGATTGTGTCCTCATTTTATAGGAAGGACTTTCTCTTCCCTTGCAGAACAATATACAGGTAGATCTAAAATATGACCATTGCATCATTTCGAAAGGATTTCTTTTAGCAGTCCATTTAATGATTTATTTTATTTTAGAGTGTTGTTTGTTCAGGTGTCAACAAAGTAATTGGAATTGTGTTTGGCAGGATCTTTAAATAGACTGAGAAAACTATATATTTCCATCTGTGTATAGAAATGCTGAGGCTTGCGTTTGTGAATGCGAGGCTTGGTTGTGCCTTTGTGTTACTGCGTTTTGTGTTAGTTTAGTGCATTGGTGGCCGTAATGCTGGAAATGGTGAGCATGATGGTGATGACCACTGCAACTACTGTGACTGTGTCAATGATGCTGAAGAAGGTGGCCAGGGTGGTTCTGGGGGGTGGCCAGGGAGGGTCAGTGCCCCTGTGACAGCATGCATGAACCCCCTGTATGTATGCTACTTGGGTGTGAAATAATGTATTATTATTATTACAATGGTACCTTGGTTCTCGAACTCACTAGAACTCGAATTTCTTGAAAGTCGAATAAACCAGTTTGACCTAGAACTCGATCTGAATATCAGAAGTCGAACTGTGAACACTGAACTAATATAAATTGTAAGCGCCAGGAAATGAGTCGTTCTATAATGCAATTCTTACTTGAATGCCTTCTTCACAGGCTGGACGATTAACCAAATAAAGCAGCGCAAAATTACAGTAACTTATTTATTTAAACTTTATTTTACCACGTGTGGCTTTAAGTGATTTTCGAGACAAATAGCAGATTACGCATCGGAACTGCCTGCGATACAAACATCATGCGTTTAACTAAACTCTTCAGCCAATAAGGGCAAAGGTGTGTCGTCACGGAGGCGGTTCCAGTTTGTACAGCCGGGTGAGAGATCGCAATTAATCTAACTGCAATGTATTGCGTCAGGATCAGAATGCGTTGCTTTAAGCCAGCGCTGTAAGCAAGTGGAATGCACCCAATGACTGGACTGAAGAAATAAACTGAAGTGCGGACCTAATACAGAGGACTAATGACAACCAGAAACAGCTAATCACATGGGCATCCCACACGAGGTTAACGAGAGGGCGTGGCACATGGAAGGAGCGGACGATCAGGGCAGGACAGGAGTAATGTTGGGATAAGATCTTTATTGTTTTGGAAGCCATCAAGAAAAAAAATTGTCTTCTTGTTTTATCCTGTTCTTTTTGTGTTTAAATGCTGAGAAAAAAAAAAAGTATAATTTTGGGGGGGCCGGGAACCAGTTCATTGGTCTTTCATTATTTCTTATGGAAAAAATTAGATCAGAACTCAAACTTTTTAGTATTCGATCCGGAGTCCGGAACAGATTGAGTTTGACAACCGAAAAAATATGTTTGCGCTGGGCACAGGCGAGACACAAACGAAAGCACATTTTCTTGATGGACTTCTAACGTGGGTGCGGCAAGGCATTTCAGTTGTTGAAAAGCGAAGTTAATGACAGAAACAAAATTATCAAGTTTGTGGAAGCAAGACAGTTTAAACAAGAAATCAGTGAGTTACATATTTGTAAAAAATGTAACATGTGGCTACAAAGCATTGCACAAATAACATCAGTTTTAAAAACTGTCTTTTGGCTCTCAATGCTGGCAGTCTAGTGTAAGTAATACTTGGAGGACATTAAAGTCAACAGAACATCTGGCCCCAATCTGGCACTCCCTGTTGAAATGGTCTAGAATGGCCACTGGGTGGCAATCACCATGGTTATATCCATGACAGTGGTGGTCACTGTGGTGGTCACTATGGTTATGTCCACGATGGTTCTTTTGGTGGTGATTTTGGGCGTGTGAGACAGCACAGTGGTGACTCTAATCATCACCTTGACTACAGTCCACGTAGAATCCAGTATGGTCACTATTGTAGGCATCCTGGTCTTGATGGGAATAGCACTAACATCGTGTCTGGGGAAAATATTCAGGGAAAGTAGATAGGACCAGAGCAGCTGGGTGAAAGGAAATGTATCTTCTATGCCACAAGTACCATGTCCAGGTCTAGCGACCACACCATGGTCCCACCCTCACCCTACAGGAAGCAACTCAGGCAACCTCTGTGCTGTGCCATTCTTGTTTCCTTTGTCTGTGCCGACTGAAAGTGTTATTATAACTCAGCCTTTGTGGGACCTTGAAGTCCTACATAACCAAAGTAAACACATCAGGGGGTATTTTTCACCATCGTCATGTGTTTGAAACACCCAGACTGACATGATCAAATAAATGGACTTTTTCTTTCTTTTTTAACATTAAGGGGAGGAAGGAAGGAATGTGTATCTTAGACCATTCATGCGGATAAAGCATATGGGCAAACAGCTGCAGTTTTTTCAATGAAACCTATCATGAAGGGGATAGAGAAGAGGGACCGACTTCAGTATTTGCTTGACTTTTCCTGATAAAAGTCACATACTTCATCAGGCATATGCAGGCTATTTGCATCATAGAAAACTGCCACAAGAGCCTATTGCTAAGTTGCCATCTTTGTTCCATTCTTACTGATCTGATTGGACAGATTTCCTTCTTGGGGATAATATCATCTATTTTACATTATTAGAAATGCGTATATCAAACGCGTTTTCTTTAAGGCTGCAATCATGGTTAAAACCTAATTACTGGTCCTCTTTGTAGGGATAGGGAATCTTCTTCCCATGTCAAGCCTAAAGACCGCTCCACTTTTAATAAACCGGCATCCTGGATTCTTCTTCATGGCACTCCTGACAGATAGTAAAAGAAAGTTGCTACTGATCACTTACCATGTTCCACAGATGAAGCAGATTCATGGAGGTCCCACCCAGCTTAGTGAACGTGATATAGTATGATCACCACATACCAGTGGTTCTCAATATTTTTTTATCTTAGGACCCCTTTTGTCCAGGAAAACATGTTGGGCCCCTGACACACGTTATGATATTGTTTTTCTTGCATGCATTCTGCAAGGATGACTTCAATTGCTAATGTTTATTAGTATAAACATATTTTAATTTGGTTACACTGCCGAACAAATTAATTTCTTTTGAACGTGACTCAAACAAGTTTTCACTCCACCAACACTTTTTTTTCTAAGTTTATGACGTTGCTCTCAGAAGCGGAAACGGTGTAAGCAAAAAACTAAATCTAAAACCTATTTGGCAAATGGCTGTAACATCAAAAGCCTGACAACCATCAAATGTGTGTTTCATAACTGAGATCATTTTAAGGTATTCGCCTTACATCAAATATTGCAAAGTATGATATTTTTAACAATGAAATAAAATTAAATGAACCAAGTAACAATATTTCCTCGCCTCTCCCCCACCCCCATCAGCTTCCCCGTGAGATTTGATTTTAGCCATGAAATCTAGAATTCTGTGTAAAACTCTTAAAAATAATTAAAACTCTTTAATAAAGCCCTAACATTAACACATAATAAATTTATATTGTTATAAACAGAATTGTATCATCCTTTATCTCATTTTGAAAATATCTCTGTAGCAATGTTGTACTTATCTCTATGCTTTTCAGGTAAATGGCCCGACCCACCTCTGTCCTTGCTAAGGCCCCCTCAATGGCCGCAGACCCCCCCCGACTGAGAACCACTGTCATAGACTACCGTCAGGCCAGGGGTCAAAAGCACAGTGACTTTTAAGCGTTAAGCCTTTGCTCCTTGGATGTAAGATCATTGATACTCATGAACAAGTTGATCCCTTTGGGTTTGACCTGAGTAAACTACATTTCAGCCTGCTTTTGACAACTACATCATGCATTAAAAATGGAGTACTTTCAGACAGTTTCAAATGGCGCCATCCCTGAAGCAGATGGTGGCCACTTTCTGGATCATGAAGAAGACTAAGAGGGAGAAAAAACAATGTTGAACAACTGGTCCAATGAGTGTTGAGTATGGCTGGTGAGGGGGCTTATGTGTCTCGGTCGTGTCCTTTTATGGTTTGTGGAAGCTGAAGGTCTACATAGCAGCAAGAGGATGAAAGGATCTGCTATGTTACTCAGAACATACCACGCAGAGCTGCTAATATGATAATCCAATTATAATTGCCATTGCTCCAGTAAATAAAAGTCATGCTTCATAGGTTATTTCCTAAAGGCACAACATGTGTTTCTTATTAATGGAATTATGTAGAGTTAACTGGATCGCCAAATTATTTGGGCAAGCTACTATCTCACATGACGGAGGCACGGTGGTTTAGTGCTTAGCTCAGAAGTATCACACCTACAGATCCGTGGGATCAAATCAAACTTTGTCTGTGTGCAGTTCTCATCTTCTCCATTTGTTTGTGTGTCTTTTCTCCTGAAGCGAAGGAAAAATGGTGTATTGGAATCACTTATATTGTATGACAGCATGTGGTAGCATAGCTTGAGGTTTCTATCTGGGGTGACCTCCTACCTCAAGCCCTGTGCATTCCTGAGATAGACTCCAAGCTCACTGGGTAAATATGTGGTCTTACTGTGTTCCTACAGGCCTGGTATGGCTATGGAGTGGAGCAGAAGTTCCTTATTGGAGATGCGTGCCTCAGCCTGGGCACCCTTGTGTAGCTCTTGCCCACAGGATACAAGCCAAGAAGTCACAGATAAAGCTGTAGAAGCCTACACAGAAAGGTTCATCAGGCAGGTCCTACAGCAAACCTTCTCAGCTGGCTCACCAGAAGTGATATTTTAGTATCTGAATATGGTAGCAACACATGATGGGCTGAAAAATGGTCAAATTATCATCATTTCAAACCTTATTGATAGCAACCTACAATTACCAATATTATAACAATTAAAAGTGAATGACATTTATTTTCCAGAGCTGTTATCTTCACTAATTGATGTCAGCAGGTTAAGTGGGTCTGCTGGTGCAGGTTATGAATAACAAATCTGCAATCCATCACATCACAGTGTTGCCTATTGAAAAGACTGTCCGTTTGACAAGAAAATAATATAATTGAATTGAAGCATTAGTTCACTAAGACTTTAAATCGAAATAAATACTAATAAATTAAGTTGTCATGTCTGGTCATTGTTTGTAAAATAATTGTTGGAATATCATTTTTTTTCAGTGAACGCTGGAAGCATTTTGGCTGCTTTTTGTCTGATATCAGAGGCATTTCAGTCCACACAATAATTTAGAACGCCACACAAATGTTAAGCGCTAAAACAGTCCAAAAAGAGATTGTTTACATGGAGTGGTTTTAAGGTTTTATGAACAGATGAGGATCTTATGGTACCTGCCTCATTTCAAACTTATTTAATCTATGTGGAGTTAGGTAAAAAAGTGCACACTATACAGCTTGCATTACACGTCAATAGCCATTTTCCAAACCACTTATCCTACTGGGTCACGGGGGGTCCGGAGCACGAGGCAGGGAACAACCCTGGATGGGGGGCCAGCCCATCACAGGGCACACTCACACACCAGTCATGCACACATGCACACCTACGGGCAATTTGGCAACT
>JABFEA020000110.1:5831411-5843843 GCA_019775915.2 Cyphomyrus plagiostoma | reverse complement strand
CTTGGTAAGAAATATTAAGTACGTAGTGCAAATTGGAAATCATTTTAAGTTTTATTATTATTTTTATTTAAAAACTAACATTTCAGAGAAATCTCTACTATTCCCTTTTGTTGAGGATGCACTTTATTTTTATTTTTTTCTGAGGCCAAGCACTGTGGTGCCTTACACAAAAAAATAAAATAAAAACATTTGAAAAGACTTATGTTTACTGTCATAGTTTGGCACAGTTGGGTGCATAAACTGCAGATCATATGAAAATTATAACAAATACATAATATGAATTTATCGGTATCGGCAATGACAAGTACTTAATTATCGGTTATCAGTATCGGTTTAAATTTTTGATATCGTGCATCCTTAGTCCTAAATGAGACTAGGCACAGAAGACAAGGGTCACTAGATTTCCAGTGACTGGTGAGGTTAATATACATGACTGAGAATAAACTCTTTCTACTACTAAGCTTGGGGCTCAACAACTATACCTACAAATATACAGCAATATCAAGAACCTTCTTGAATGTAAAGTATGATAATAAACATTATATAAAATTTGTCTTCAAGAGATTTAAAATCTATTTACTACCTGATTATTATAACCTTGAGGTCTCTCTCAAATAACACTCATAATTATTTTATAAATGATATGCCTTTATGAAGTTCTTCGATGACTATGATCAAAGCCATGTCGTTATAGCTACCATCAGGTCTGTGACACCTGTTAGTTATCTTGGTTCTGCCCAAATCCGGAAACAAATGTGACTGCATATATGGGCAGCGTGCTGCACAGATAATGTCTGGCTGAGCCAACATGCTAAATAAACATGAATTGGCTCCTAGGAGAGACACAAGCTGCCACACAGCTGTGAAACTTTCTTAAGCAGAGTGCCCCGCTCCATTCAGGTCCAGAGAGTAAAAGTACACACCAAGATTTTGTTTCAACCAACCAGTTCAGCATAAAGAGTCACAGTCACAGAGTATTCAACTGGTTGGTTGAAACAAAATCCCAGTCTGGACTTTCACTCTTTGGACCTGAATTACCTAACTGGGTTTATAATCTTGCAGTGCTGGGATAGGTCTCCCTCTAGGTTGAATCTTCCAGCTGTGTGCAGCAGACAAGGGCCAACATACCTGATTCCCAGGGATGGGGGAACTCGTGCGGGGAGAGGCGCTTCATCTGCAGGAAGATGTCGGGCTCTGGACGGGAGAGCACAGAGAGAAGGTCCTTGCACTCTCTGGTGGTGAGAATGTTTGCTAAACGCCACAGCTGATGTTTGTCCAGGTCCGTGGCCACTAATGGAGCAGAATGGACATTAATTTGAGGACAATGAGGGCTGCTGTCTGCATTCCAGGGCCACATGTTAGTTCCAAAACAACAAATGCATTTCTACAATCTCTTTTAAATCACTGTGCACGTGGTCACCAGCACCCTTTTTCCCTAAACTGCCGTTTAGCATCACTGTTCATCCAAGGTTTCATATCCGTGCTAAACATTATATAACTATAATCAACATGACAATGAAACAACCTAGCAAAACTTTTAATAGATCCTAGACTGGCAAATGCAATCATCATATGTTGTATACAGAGAGAAATAAAAGCATTTAGAACAAAGATTTGCACGGTAATAATTAGTAAACAGCATTAACTGTCTAAAGAGGCTCAAGATTATAGTGAATGATGGTGAATAGGGTACAGGAAACTAGATATCAAAGACAAGAATCACTAGATTGGGTTGATTAAATCAGTTTTCTGCATTGTATTTTAATTTTCGCTTAAACTTTAGCTTGGCATCAAAATAACTGAGCAGCTGTGAAAGGAATTTGGCAGAAGTCAAAGAGTTTAAGAGTCTGACAAACTTTATTGCCTTTACCAAAGCTTTGGGAAACAGACACTCAGCAATCTTTTATGTGTCTTGTGATCTGCTCTCCGAACAATAGGTGGATACAACCTTTTTAGGCAAAAAATTGCAACACATCAGCATATTTTAGCAATCATTAGACATCTTTCGATCAGCTGGGGAGGCAGCTGGGTAGTGGAAATTTGTGGTCACCTTATTATCGTTGACCATCAGGTTAGAGGTAGGGTCGACCTTCATATGTCCCTGTTATCACTCTAACATCTCGCTTACTCTAGCAATCCCCCTCCCCAGCGGTCACTTTGCCTTGCTTATGTTGCAACAGCTTACTTCTCAAACTTAGGTCTGTACCTTACTTTGGGCCTCTTGCAAATACAGTGGAACCCACTTATCTCGACCTCGGCTAACTCGCCAACCCTATTAAGTCCACGTTTTTTAAGTGAAAGCGCCAAAGCCCTCTTTACATTAGCATTTCTCGTCGGTTATGTCGCCGAACTTACGCATTAGCGCGTATTCAAATCGCATTCGCATGGTAATTTGCTGAACAACGCAACGGTGAAACGCGATCTAGGTAAATCCCCATCAAAACCATAAAAGGGGGGGAATGTGGCCAGGTGTCAATGGCTCATGCTTACGTTCATGCTAGCTTTGGACTAACCAATAAATTGACCGTTCACTCCAATGACAGTTCACTCATTCTTGTTGATCTTGTCTGAGGGATAACACGCTGTAGCTATTCTGTTTATTTTTTCCTCTAAAAAATCCTTCTAAAAATGTCTAGAGGTCTTAAGAGAAAACTGGACAATCAGTCATTAGAGAAAAAGTATGAAATCATACTGCAGCTAGAAAAAGGAAGAAAACCGGCAAACCTTAGTCGTCAGCATAGCATTCCAGCGAACACCATTTCAAGATGGAAAAAGAAGGCTGACGTAATAAAGCAGATGTACGAGAAGTCTGTTTTTGAAAAAAAAAACGATACGGTCCATTTGTAGGGGATGAAAAAGTTTTAGACAGCATAAATGATATTGAGGCATTTGTTTTCAAGCAAACTGTCAAAGGCAAAAAGCAACAAAGCATTTTAGACTTTGTAAAGAAAGCATATAAACTGCGCGTACGATACTTTTCAGAGCTGTCAGAGCGAAATGACTTGTGAATTTATTTTTGACACTGGTTTGCTTTTATATTAGTTCCGCTTTTTAAGCATTGCAGCCTGCTACAGAATTATTGCACCATGTATCAGAGGCTTGAAACAGTAAAGTCATAAAACAGTAATTATACAACTGTATGTAATCACATTTAACAGTTATGACAGAGTGACATAGTTTCATTACTTCTTAATACATGATTTGCATAATATTGATTAATATTCTAAAAGCATAATAAATATGTAAGCATATATATATATAATTAATATAAATATTAAGCATAACGATAAAGTATATTATCGGTTTTTCTTCCACACAGCCAAATCCACATTCGAGCTGAGATGATTTATTTCAAGATGTGAACTTTCGTCAGTTGGCTGGCGTGCGATTTTCAATTCGATAAGCATCTGTGTAATAGTTGTGAACCCTGCGAAAGTGGATCGAGACAGGCCGAGAGATAAGGGGGTACTCCAGATTTATTTCCATATATCAAAATATACATATAAAACTGATCCAAAAAACTGTATACGATTAAATATCAACTGCTTTCAAAGGGGGTCAAGACAGACAAAGTCTGAGAACCGCTGCACTAGAAGTAATATTTACAGAATAAATGACTGCAGTAATACACAGCGATGTATAACGGCAATCACACCTAAAGTGAGATGTCAATAGAAACAGAGAACCAACGATATTTTACAGTGTATATAATATCTTTGGCTCTCTATTATGATGGGTACTTTAGGAATCGCTATTTCGTCTGCTCTTACCGGTGTCTCCCCCAAGACCATGGTTGATCATGAGAACGAAAAGCAGAATGACTTCCATAATTCACCTGATGGTGATTACGATGCTCTCGCCGTGCGCGCACGATTTAAATGATAATCCTCTTCTTCGATTTTTGAACTCGGAACGGTCATCCAATTACGGTGGCCGAGAAAGCCCAAATGCAATTCAAAATAAAAACGAGAAAGCTCAATGAAATTTCATAAAAATGACAACACATGCGAACTACATTTTATAAACCCATAATCCCAGCTCCAGTTCCATTTTCTGAGTTGCACTGGAATTGATCTATACATTCTGGAATGGCCCCAACCCTTATAGGGAGGACATGGAAACCTTCCTCTCTAATTGTGTCGATGGGATGGGTCTTCGTGCCATGTTTGCGTAATACGAATCAATCTCCCGCTTTATCCGAGGTCGGGTCACGGGGGCAGCAGTCTCAGCAGGGAAACCCAGACTTCCCTCTTCCCTCGAATTGTTTTCCTTATTCTTTTGTTCTGTCATTTATTGTTTTTTTGCGCATTTGTTGTAATTTATTTATACATTGATACACTACCTACAAATAAAATGTTGTTTGCCAAATTATGTATAGTGATTTATTTATGTAGGAAATACTTCTGTTATTCTAAGATAATGAATGTGGAGAAAAGCTCTGAGAGAAGCATAATTTTGCTAATCTAGGCCCGGTTTCCCGATGACGCACACTCTTAGCGCACTAAGAAGACTCTTAAGATATATCTTACTTAAGTTGTTTACTTTTGTAAGAGTGTTCCCCGAAGTGTCTCTTAGGGTTCTTAAGAAGCTGCCTCTTACATCCGACGTTTTAGTTTGGACATCAGTTAACTTTTGACAGCGATATTCTAACGTGTAGCCCTATACAACTTTAGGTGAAGCATGTCAGTGGTTTCGGTTGTATAGCGCACTTATGGAATGAACCCAATAAGATGACAGAGTAAAGGGTTTAAGGATTAGAATCAGAGAACAATGAATGGATGTGGGGTTTGGAATTCCCAAGTTTATTTTTTCATTTAACTAAGTCGAATTCAATCATAAATGAAATGTGTCAAAAGAAATGAATGATGGCTAATCAGCACTCAGCAAGTCAGACGGAAAAGGAAGAAAATTATTTTAACCAAAAACAGTTTCAATCAACTGCTGCCTTGTCTCATCGCCGGCAGCGTGCAGTGCAGCCCTCTGTGGACGATTGAAGACATCAATGCCTAGCTCTCCATCTTCCTCCTCATTCGCTTCCTCCTCCCCCTCTGGTAAAGGTGTGTCTTCATGCACAGCCATGTCATGGAGCATGGCTGTTGCCACCATAACTGTGCAAGAGCTGTGAGGCTTCATGCGCAATCCTCCTGCGGACTTGTGCAGGCACCGGAAGCGCAGCTTCCAGACGCCGATTGCACGCTCAACAATGTTGCGAGTGCGACTGTGCGCAACATTCAAGGCTCTTTCAACTGGTGTGAGGAGGTACCTTCTGAGAGGGTATCCGCTGTCCCCGTGGAACATGCTCTGACCAAATTCGCCTTTTTCTGCTTTCTCTCCCACGGCAGAATTGGCCCAGACGAAACTGTCATGGGTGCTGCCAGGCCACTTCGCCAACAGGTCAGTGATGACACCCCTGTGATCCACCACTACCTGGATGTTTATTGCCACATATCCCTTTCGCGAGATGTACACCTGGTCTTGCACTGATGGATTGGCGAGTGGGATTAGTGTTCCATCCACCAAGCCTAGAACTCTAGGAATGCCAGCAATGGCATGGCCCTGGTGCACCTCCTGGACCTCCTGGCGTGTTGCTGGCAGTCGGATCCAATCCCCGGCAAGGTGCAGAAGGGCGTTGGTGGCAGCGTGGACGCACCTCCACACCGAGCTCTTGCTGAGGCTGTAGTCTTCTCCTACGACCTCTATGAAGCTCCCAGTGGCAAAAAACATAGCGCTGCAAGCAGCTGGACATCGAGACTTTATGCAAAGTTCCGACGTGTTGGTTTAGCAAGCGCAGGTCTGAGCAGGTCAAGGAGCTCCATGATCTGTTGCCTTGGAAGGCTAAATTTTTGTAAGATATCAAAAGGGCTGAAGTTTTACCTAATGAAATAATTCACAAGAACCAAACGGCTCCCCGGCCGGTACCGTCTTTGGTTCAGCACAACAACGCGTTGTATCGCTGCCATGGTTGGTTGCTTTCTGGACACCACCATGATTACACATTTCTCCGATCTTAGCCGCTTAGAGCCAAATTGTTTTCCCCTTGTCATTTCCAATTTTAATGCATTAATCACATTATGTGATGAGCTAATTGAGTCACTCAATTAGTTCTGATATCAAAATTAAATTCTTAAATGCGCCTACAGTATATTCCATCATTAATGCAACATTAATAACGTGCCATAATTTGACTTGCATACACCGCTGATTTCTAAAGACTGCTGCACAGTGGCGGCGACTAGCATCTTGAGCTGGAACAACACTAAGA
Source organism: Cyphomyrus plagiostoma (assembly GCA_019775915.2). Taxonomy (NCBI): domain Eukaryota; kingdom Metazoa; phylum Chordata; class Actinopteri; order Osteoglossiformes; family Mormyridae; genus Cyphomyrus; species Cyphomyrus plagiostoma. Next base: position 5,837,581 of record JABFEA020000110.1, on the reverse strand, counting down.
GACAGCTTAAGAGTGGTCCGGACCAACCTTACAAATGTGTGACTTACCTAAGATATACTTAATGTATGAATGCTTCGGGAATTGTACCATAACGTTAAGAGAGGTTAAGGTACAACTTAAGAACTACTTAGTGATAAGAAGGTTTTGGGAAACCGGGCCCTGGTCACTATTGACAGTCAGGACTGTGTATGTCTGACATACATTCAGGATGTACAGGAAGAGGCTCAACCATATGTATCTGCCCCGTCCCTCTTATAGCCCCTTTGGGCATCTCCCCCCTCTCTCGGTACCTTCTATCTACGTGGCAACCACATGTTCGAAGTTTGCCCTAGTTCGTCATTTAGTACTTACGGAAGCATATTGCGTTCACTTGAGGAAAAATAATTCTGCTCGGTTTTTCTGAATTAACGAGATAATTATCTCGGAATTTCTGAATTAATGACATAATTATCTTGGAATTTCTGAATTAATGACATAATTATCTCGAAATTTCTGAGATAAAGTTTTCATGTAAAATAAACGCTGTTTTTCTGAATTAACGAGATACTGTTTTCATGTAAAAAAAAAATACGCTCTGTTTTTCTGAATTAACGAGATACTGTTTTCTCTGAATTGGTCTTTATCAGCCGACGTCACACTCGGACAGCACCTTAGATTAATCCAGTTTTATTTTGGTCTGCGTTAGAAACACTGGGAAATACTCGCAGCTTTAAGCAACATAGATGGCATTGTTATTAGTGTGTCGACTTTGCGCAGTTTTTGCGGTTGTTAAGACGGAAAGCCCACTCTGATCTGCAGAACATTGCAGTGTTTCTCCAGGATCAGTTAGACCAGTATGGCATGCTTCACGGATACAAGATGATGCATCTGAAATGCATTCAGGCTGGCCATGTGGTGACTCAAGAGACAATCAGACCATGTATTTTTTAATGAAAACTGTACCTCCTGTGTCTGCGCTGTCTGACACGCCCCCATTCGCCATTTTGAGTGTATCGCGGATGTAAACACATTTGATTAACAAACTTAATGTTTCATATTCAGTGTGTTTTTTTTGGGTATGTAACGTTTTATGGAACTTGGACATAATGTCATTGGACATAACTTTGTTGGTAATGTTTAAAATAAAATATAAGCGGCAAGCAGGACACAGGCTCAGTATACAATGAGTTTATACAGATCCTTCCAGGCATCATGTAAAACGTTAGAAAGCGTACTTACAAATGTTTCTATACTTAAACAATAGTTGGGCATTGGTTTGTCAGGGCACAGCACACAGTGACAACCTTATCCAGCACTGCGGCTTATAATCCATGCACGCGAATATACATATACATGCACTGATACACTTGTCATTACAGTTTTGCTGTTTACTTGCCTTTAAAAAGCAATCACTCTGTAACACCACTTTAACACCAGCATATTAATCTATTTCTGCTGCCCTCTGTAGTGAGGCTAGCTTACTAGCGTAGGTTAACCAATGTGAAAATTCCAACTTTAGAAGACAAAAAATGCATATTAAGTAATATAACTCAAACAAAAAAAAAAACATCTTAGTTGCCTTTATGAAAATGCCGAGAGCAAACACGCATGAAAGGAGATATCGTGTTGAAAGTGATCTCCTTCCGTCTCATTGCTGTGACCCAGGCCACCACCCGATGCCTCTTCGTTATCTCCTCTACCTGCTGTCCATATCTTCTTTTCAATGTGGGAAACCGAAAAAATCTCATGTTGTAGTCCACCTTTTTGCCATTTCTACCATGTGACTTAGCATGACAGCCTTTCACATAGCGTCTCATCTTACAAGAAATAATGCCGAACGCAAATACACACTCATGCGTTGTATACAACCAAAATGGCAATACCATCAATGGCAATACACTGTGGCTATAGCGAGTGTGACGCTGGCTGACAAAGACCTTTTTTTTTTATTACGTGAAAACAGTATCTCGTTAATTCAGAAAAACAGAGCTTTTTTTTTTACATGAAAAGCGTATCTCGTTAATTCAGAAAAACAGAGCAGAATTATTTTTTCTCAAGTGAACGCATTACGCTTCCCTAAGTACTTGTCTTTGTGGAAGGCTAAAGATAAGTAAGGGCCCTTTATGTTGTCTGTCGGCCCCCTCTGTCGGTCTTGATTGGATCACCGGCGCCAGTACGTTCTTGTTTCAATTTAGTTACAGCCTTATAGAATAATTCCCTCAAAACCTGTTTACAATCTTCTAAATACGGTTTTTAACACTATTAGAGCCTCTAGACATGACATAACACCCTTTAGTTACCATTATTTTATCACTGCTGGACACGGAAGCAGCAACGGGGAGACGAGGAATCAGGATTGAAGGGTTTCTTTGGAATCACTCCAAATGCAGGACACAGGAACATGTAACATCAAAACGTCAATGACAGACCTGCAGTTATAGACACTGACGTGGACTTCAAACTGAATAAAATTGACAGAAAACAGCTGGTCACAATCGGGGTTGCATATGTGATTAATAAGGGGGCGTGGCACACAAGAGGATCGGACAGGCAGGTCATGACAATTACACTCATATCATCAAAAATGTTAGAAAAAAATAATAGAAAATAAGAAATATTAGACGTTATAAATATCATATTGTTATTATTGTACATTTAATTACAAAGAGCAAAGATGCTTCCAATGCGTACCTCAATCAACTTTTTAATCAAAAAAACCACGACAGAGGAACGACTATATATGCATACAAACAAGTAATAACTACGAACCATTTTTAAGTGAAATCTAGGATGTATCATAGAAGATATCAATGGCTGCGTCTCAGTGGATCTGTGATGTCACTTCCTGCGTGTCAGTGGACGTGAGTCTCAGTGGATCTGCAGCCAGACTCTATTGAAAATATTAGATAAAATATTATAGAAAATAAGAAATATTTTTACATCAAACTTTCTGTTTTTAATGGTAATGTATTAAGCTGCCTTTTAAATTAAAAGTAGTGTTTTGGGAGCACGAATGGGCTCGTATTTATGGCCTAATCTATAGAAATAAATACATATTACCATTTTTAGTGACTACCAGACATACAAAATAATCACTCACTTTCACATTATTAGTCATGTCTATTAAGCATTACTTAGTCTTTTGTTTTTTGATGATCTTCAATAATCAACAGTGCTTTTAACAAAACAATTTATTTAAATAAGCAAATACTTCAGATGCAAAGAAACAACTATAAAAGTGCAAATCCAAGCCTTTAAAACAATTATACACAATTACCAATATACGACCTGTAGAAGTTTAGAACATTAAAAGGTATAACTATATAAAATCTCAATTAGACATTATTTTAAAAAGTCTAAATAAACATTAAAAAGTTTAAATAAACTCAAATACTTTCACCTTTTTAAATGGTATACACTACCAATAATACTATAATATGTATAATTGTAGCAGCTTCTCAACATCTATGGCTCCCAATGACAACTTAAAACTTGTCCAGCAGGGGAGCCATTAAATTGTCATGGCTCTGCTGGGCAGCTCTCAGCTGGGCAAGAGTGTCTTGGTGACACTGATTATGAGCTGCATCTAATTCACGCAAGTAGGCTAATACTGTATATCAAAGTCCCTTTTCCTCTTGCGTGTCCTTGGTGTAGCTGAGGTTGGTGATGGTGAATCTGGTGTTGCAGTGAAAATAGTCATAGTGCTGGAGGTGTCACTGGCTGCTGGAGATGAGGGGTCGCAGGACGGCATTTCCTCCAGCAATCCACTGCACTGGCCAAGCACCCCCAGCCTGCGCACCACCAGCCCCCGTGATGTCCCAACCACGTGGTGCTGGCCTCCAAGGAGTTCATCCATTTCTTTATGAAACACGTTGTTATCGTCCTTGGCCTTGTTATAGGTCTTCACTAAAGTGTTCCATTTTCTGCACACCTTCTCAGGGCTTTAAGCAGCATGATTACAGGATTATCATTACTGCATTTTTTACCGTTTTGATGTTTCATTTTACATGTAATGCTGCCAACTATCTAACCTTTGTTTCCTGCCTCAAGTAGCCTTACAACTACCATGTGGTCCTCGTCCAAATAATATGTGGACATGTTGGCTGCATTCTGGTACAAAGGACCAGGGAAGCGGATGGTCCTCTGGGGATCCTCAAAGAGAGTTTCCATCGAGAAACACTGTTAAACACACAACTTACATTACATTACACAAGTTTAAAGGGTAAAAGGTTAAAACTATGCATACCCTAACGTATCTACAGTTTTTTCTGAATTTTTCAGCTTCAGTCGCAGATCCTGCGCACCTAGATTAGACTAGTCATTTGTTTGCATCATGGACCAAACAATTTTTTAGCATCACCAGTAGATAACCGGCACATAATGCGGTATTTCATGTATAACATGACCGTAGCAACACATCTATCGAATACAATAACACTGTATAGCGTACACAGCTTACGAAGTTGACTCAAACAGCACTAAAGTGCTTAACAATGTACAATGTCGTCCAATCATGCCACAGCATTCCAATGTACATGGTCTCACACCGTGGTATTCCATTGTACGTAGTCAGTCACGTCGCGTAATCACATCGGACACTATGGATATGGAAGGCCAACTGGGTCAAAACGTCTACTTTGACTTCTGTGTCGACACGCAAACAAATAACGTGTTAACACGTACATTATTTACGTGTTAAGCCGTTTGGACGTGTTAACACGGCCAATTCGAACGTTTTAAGACGTTTAAAATTGGGTGCTACCATTTTATCGGTTTTTGATGGGAAGCCCTGCAGACAGTAATTATTGCAAGAAGAAAAAAATGTTCGCAATCACATGCGTTTAGATAGCGGATCCTGCAGCGGAACTAACTTATTACTATTACAGTTCTTTTTAAAAATTAGATTTGTTTATAATACGTGGAAAAAATAAACAATGCAATCACAGAATAATTATTTTGCATTTAAAAATATTTTAATACTGCAGCACAGGAACAATACATGCCAAAGTATGGCAAGCCGTTTTAACATTTAATCGTTAGACTGGATATGTATTGCAGATATCTGTAATTTAATTCTTTCTAGTGAGCATTCCAGATCCACAATGACATTCTTCCTATCCAAAATTGTCATTTCAGATGGCGATGCCACGTACATCCGTATAAAATATAAGCCAGCTAAATTATTGATGCCATACATATTATTGCTATGACAGTTCTCTATAAACTCCTTATTACAAATAAATTGATAACTACATACGTTTAATATAACTAATAACTTGCACGGTAAAATATAAAACGTTCTTTCGGTTTTCGTTTATAGTCCGCCTAACTTTGCTGAATATAGTTGGTCTGCTGTTAATGAGGCAGAACAGAAAGCGATCATTATGACACGTTTAGCTCATCTGCACTGTTCAGCACAAATACAGACTTTAGTGCAATTTTAAATCAATATTAGCCGGATTTACCAGTTTTGCTCCAGTATCATTTTTGATTTGGTCACCCGGAGGGTCTGCTGACGGACAGCTAGCGCAAGTTACCTGTTCAGGGGCTGTCAGCTGTCCGCAGTCAGTGCAAGGGACAGTCATTCATTCACAAAATGCATAATTTTGACCAGAGCATGTAAGTGGAGCTCATCACTCACGGAGCTGTATGGTCCTCCGGCACCCCCCAATCACAGCCGATTCGCTCATTATCGCCCCCCTCTCGGATCAATTTTAATCCCGCTCCAAGGAAATCGCTCACCGCTGTCTCCAAAAACAAAAACAATCTGCATCATATTTTAATTTTAGCCATCTGTACTTGAATGTGGATTTGATTCCTCATTTATTTTGATGCCACGCTAAAGTTTAAGTTCATTTCAGGGTCAGTCATGCTTCATACACAGCTAGGGTGTGAGCTGGTCAGGTATAGCACCGGTATACGAAAGTGGAGCGAGTTCCCCATGTTCGCCATTTTTTTCCTGTTGCTGTCATTAGTTTAATATATTTAGTCCGCGTTTCAGTTTGTTTCCCCAGTCCAGTCATTAATGTTGCGTATGTTTTGGATTGTGTCACCCATATATATATGTGTGTGTGTGTGTGTGTGTGTGTGTGTGTATGTGTTTATATATGTATGTGTAAGGAAAAGTAGTAAAGATGTCCCAGTGTTCTTGGTTGATCATGTGAATACAGAGAGTGTTAGCTATTAATGAT
>JABFEA020000110.1:5762254-5774293 GCA_019775915.2 Cyphomyrus plagiostoma | reverse complement strand
TGGTATGTGGGTGAGGGTATGGAGGAGGGAGAGTTCTCTGAGGCCAGAGAAGACATGGCAGCTCTAGAGAAGGATTACGAAGAGGTGGGAGCTGATAGTATGGAAGGAGAAGAGGAAGGAGAAGAGTACTAAGGGGCACTTCCCAGTAGATTTCTAGTTGTCATTCCTCATATTCTTACCCTGCACCTAAAACAGGCTTAACTTAAAACTTCGTTCCATTCTGTACTTTGAGCACTTCTGCAATAAATGTGAATTTCAAACTAAATTGGCTGCCTTGTTTTCCATTCAGCTTTTTTCCTTATCTATTTTTAGGTTATTGCTATGATTACACTCGGTCTGCTTTTGCACTCAGTTATCAGCTTTTGTAAAGGTATAACATTGTTTAATTTTATTAAGTTTGTCTGAAATCTAGTTTCTTGGATGTTAAAATGGTCAATGGATGTTGTTTCATATTGTCCTGGGTGGGGTTACTGGCTTATCGGGGTAACTTGTTGGACTTAAGGTAGTCTGGGAAAAATGTGAGTGAACGAATACAAAGTCCATTTAAACTGTGGTACCTTAAATCTGACAAGCTACCCCAATAACTCAGTAACCGCGCTTCTTAGTACAGGCCACTGGCTGCAGCTTACACCTTGTTTTCTTGAAGTTTCCAAATTCACTGTAATCATGCATTAAATAAGAATATAGGGAATATGTTTTGATTGTTGGATCTGAAGACCAAAATAATGCAAGGTGGCTTAGTGGGTATCCCTTTAGCTTCAAAATTCCTGTATAATGGATTAGGTTTCTGCCATTTTTTTGTGTCTGTGGGGTTCGACTTACACTGCAGTAGCTGGGGGATGCGTAAGTGAGTTGATGCCACTGCATTACTTTTAACTTAGAACGTGATGCAGTGGTGTCCTGTCTGGGCTGTTTGCTGCTTTGTGCCTCATGCCTTGTGGTAGAAGCTACAGGTTCTTCATGATACTGCACTGGATAAGCCGCTGCATGTAGGTGTGTATACAAGAGTTCAGTCCCCACTGAAGGTTCACTGGATACAGCTGAAAGTGACTGGCTCGGCTGGTCTGTTTGGAAATGAGGGTGTTTTTGGAGATGTTACTGCAGAGCCCTGGTACTGCAATTTGAAGTTTCTGTTGTTGAGAAGTCCTGAAAGGCTGCTACTGATACTGGAAAATCTGATACTGGGTTTAGTGGCCACATTTATGCCTGTTATTAATTTACTGGATGATGCAACTATATAATTTTAATTATAATTGTTTCATGTGAGTCAAACCTTACTTAAATGCTTACCACAGCTATGAGTGGAGCTACAGATATCCATCTTAAATCTTGGTTTATGGAAGCATCCCAAAAATGGCAGGGTGCAGATATTGTTGCTACTTAAAAACTTAAATGTGGAATCTATCCGTTTTGAGTCCATCCATTGGTCTTAGAAAGCCCTTATCTTCTGGGTTATGGAGGAGACTGTAGACTCTAAAAGGCACCACAAGGGCTTTTCAAGTAAGTTACCCTGTTTAGTTTGGTAAATGATGATTTTGTATTTGGATGCAAACGTGTTAAAACTTAATGCATCCAATCGCATGTACTGCTGCATGGATACACCTGCATAATGATCCTTCTCATCAACTGAAATTTTGCCCATAGCAAGAAAAGAAATTAAAATACTGTTGAGTGTAACAGAACACATTCTTTTTGTTCATTAGGGATGAAGAGACTTTGGGTTTAAACCTGTTATGTAGAAACTTCGTAAATTATTGCCAAGCCCCACCACCGTTTAAACAATTGGGACTATTGTACCAGGTTAGTGTTTCTGGCCAATTATAACACCTATAAATTAATTGGTTGTTTTTTCGGTAATCAGAGCCAGAGCGGCTGTTCTGTCGCTGGGTGAAGTTAGAGGAGAGAAAGCAGAAGGTTGCTGAGAAGTTGTTAGAAGCTCGTGTGGGCTTGTCCTTGGGCTGCAGGGCTCGCTACCACTAATATGAGTCTGTTCTGCCGCTGCTGTTCCACTGATAGTGACTCATAGTACTGCAAAGACAGTGTCTGATTCACTAGTGTTCAAGGTGTAAGGATATAAAGCGATCCTGACTGCCCTCTTTCTCAGTCCTGCAATTACAATTTTCATATACAATTTAGGGTGCTGTTTGATGTCATCGTTTGATCTCACAGCAGTAATATCACAACCTGCAAAAACCACCAAGTGAAGTGATAAAAAACTTGCCTAAGATGTCTGTGTGTTTTGTTTTCTTGGATGAGCAGTGTTCAACTTAATCATTCTGACAGATAGGCACGTAACTATGTAATCGTATCTGAGAGGTGAGTACTTATATTTTGCATGGTACCTTTTGTCGTGACAGTACACAACAGTATCAGCTGCATTGGTAGGTAGTTGTTCCTGCTGTCTCTTGAGTCCATCTTTGTATAATTTATGTCCAGATACGCTGGTTCCCGGCCCCCCAACAATTCATGGGTTTCAGTGAATTGTATGTGTGTGTTCTGTGATATACTGTCATTTCATTCACTGTAATATACTGTCATTTCATTCACTGTGATGTATTGTCATTTCATTCACTGTGATGTGTACTATGGGCTTCCTAGGATAGGTGAGCCTGCATTAGATAAATCGGAGTAAATGCTTTGAATGCTTCATCCCTGAGGTGTTTCAGCTGGGTATCTGTGGGCAGGATGTTCAGTGTTCCAGCCCATTGTTTGCAATGGCTTAAGTTACCTCGGCCTACTGGTAATGCCTTTGTACTGAGATGTGCGTGACCATAGTGTCTATTCAGAAAGGCAGGGAATGTGTGGTAAGGATCTGTCTAGACAGAATCTTTGACCAAGTTTTACATTAATACTGCTGAGTAGATTTCCTGGTAAAAAGAATTATTGTGCTGGTGCAAAAGAAATTCAAAATAAGCTGTTGTTTTCATTTCACAAAGTGTGCACGTGTGTTTGTGTGTGTGCATGGAGTTGACATATATTTGCCTTTATGAAAAAATGGTACACTGCTGATTGTGGTCTTCACAAAATTTTTAAGTTCTTACTGGGAATGACTAAAAACATTTGTTTTGACAGAAGATTTGAAAAAAAAGTGAAAAACAGAAAGTACAGTTCAAATTTCAGTGTCTTGAGCTAGAGTAAGTGAATTTTGTTAATTTCCCAGTACCGTATACTGGCAGAATAATTGCACTTATGAAAATATTCCACTGTACTATCTGTAGAGGGTGCTATCCTCTACTCAGTCAATGTTAGATGTTACATATGTCTGGACTGAGAGCAAGGTATGTATAGCTGAAAGAAATTTTTGCGATTTGTTCCAGAAATGAAACTTTGGAAAATATGAAATAGACAATGAAAAATATCAAGAATAAATGGCAGATATTAATTTACTATACAAACAAAATAAGCATAATGGAATTTATTGCAATACAAGTACCACAACATCAATATGCAAAGAATGGGCAGGGCCAGGCTGTTGCCTGACTTTGACTTGTACTTGACTTTTAACCACAAACAGCAGTGCAGGATTTTGCCATTTAAGGAAAACCTGTTGGTGTGTGAATGGCTTAGCACCAGTTTCTTAATTTGAGAAATTTGCAGATTTGCACCAATTTGTTCCATAATTCATTTCCTTCATAGTTAAACAACAAGGTGCTTTTTGCTCAGCGATTCCATGTATAGTAACAAATTGGATATGAGTGGTCATAATGTGCTGCGAGCTTTTTGAAAAACACTGCCTGTGTTTTTCAGAATTCAAGCCGAGTAATCCTGGATACACTTTGAACCATATTCAGGATGTTTAATTTGTCTCCCAGCTGTTACTTTTCTATAGACCTGGGGTCTCCAACTTTGGTCCTGGATAGTTACTATCCAGTCGGTTTTCTGAACCACTTGGCTTCTGATGAGCCACACCTGCTCCTGGCATTTACCTGAGAACAGGTGTGGCTCATCAGAAGCCAGGTAGGATAGAAAACCTACTTTATGGTAAATATTTACAAATGGTAAATTAAAGCAATTGGCTGAAATCATCATCTCTAAAGTGTTAAGTACTTTGACAGAGATGAATTGCTGGCTCCCTCTGCTGGTCAGGGGGGTGATCACAGTGTTATTACCAGGCTTAAAAAACAGTGTTATTTTAAAGATTGTTGGCAAAACAGACATGTGGGATCTGTAGATGGAGCAAGTAATAAGATTTAAAAACTACTGTAAGAACATCCTTCCCCGCAGGGCAGGGGGTGGAGCCTGTTTCTGGAAATGCAGCGAGAAGGCTGGTGGACACCTGGGACTGGAAGGTAGTCCAACGCAGGGCATGTGTACAGACACACACCCACATACACAGACACACACACATACACAGACACACACACACACACACACATATCCACACAGACACACACACACATACACAGACACACACCCACATACACTCTTTATTGAGAACAACTGGCTAACCTGCATGTCTCTGGAATGAGGGAGGAAATCCAAGTGACTCAAGTAGGACGTGTGTGATGTATCAAAATCATAAACAACAGATGTCAAGGACCATTTGAAAAATACCTTTATTTTAAAATGTGTACTTTAGTATAGGACCATTCATTCCAATAATTTAAAATGTGATAAAATGGATTATCAACTTCATAACGGGTACATAAACGTTTCCTCTGGGATACAATTAAGATGCATTTTGGTTGAAAGTCTAAAGCAACATTGTGAATATCATCACACATTTCTCTCACTGTTTCAAATTTCTCTAATGGGAAAAATTGTAATAATACTCTCAGAGTACTTGCCAATACACAACATCTGGATAACATTTGTGAATATTTGCAGTCAGACCTGACCTCCCCCCTGCAGTATGCTCTTAGTAAGACATTACTTGAAACTTGTGAACACTGTGACCACAGCAGATTTGATTTAGCATTCATAGGTGGGAATATAAGTAGTTAATGTATTAATCCATTCAGCTATCTGACACTGAATTCAGCCCTTGCATGACATGTGTCTGTGTTGTCCTTCTTTTTAGAAAACAACATAACTTATTCCTTTGGCAAAAACAGGAATTTTCAGCACTTCCTCCCCTCTAACATCAAGCACACTATGTGTTCCTTCATCTAGCAACCCTGAGGTAACCTTAGGGCTCTAATAGGGTAAACAGCAGTACTGAATTTTACATTCACATTTATTGCAAACACTACAATACCATTGAAACATACAAACTTTAAAAGGGTACAAAAACACGCACTACAAAGTGAACACATGCTCATAAAACCTGCTTGGTTTTGTTACATGACCAGTTTTCCTTTATAAATATGTTTTTGTAACAATATCCATAAACTATAGATGTTTTTTTTTGTTCTGTAAAACAGACTAAGAGCAACTATTCTTAACAAATACCATCTAATGTGCCACATAAAACCTTTGCGTTGCTGCAGTAGAAAACACTTTGTGACATAAAAAATTATGTGTCATAGTTCATGTCTAGATGTATTTTCAAGTGCAAAAGACTCTTCACCTGTGTGAAAATAATTTGTTTATTTATGTAGTAAGTCACTGCCTGAAACCTCCCAGACTGGACAGGAGTCGTGTAGGCATTTAAATTTAATAACCTCTTCTTCTCCTTGACCTTCACTATTCATTCTTCTCAGTAAAAAGCTCTTCTTGCTATCACATGCAGGGCCAACACATCATTATTATTATGACATTTCCATTTATTCTTATGAAATGTTTTTAATGTCATTAACAACTTCTTTCCCTTGTAACTGCATAGTGACTTGAGGCTGGCTGTCTGTGGCTTGCCATTGTTCTGTAGAGGTGTTAGTTCCAAACGGTTACACAGACTCATCTGATTGATGTATGTTGTAATCATAGAGCTTTTGATCCTTTTCCATGGTACCTAGAGATGTCTCCCTCTCTGGCTGACTAAATATTAATTTGCTGAGTCACTGTTGGTAAGTGCACTGTTCTAACGACACAAAGCATTTATCTTTTCATGGAAAAACAAGCAGTGATGAGTATCACTGAAGAATCTAGTGGGTGATTGTGAGAGTGTCTTTCCTATAGCAATAAGTCTTCGATAGCTGTCTCTAACATAGTAGTGTACATGTTTAGTTGCCGTTTATACAAACTGCCTAATACAGCTCCAACTCAAAGTAAAACATGTCAAAACAAAGTTATTATTTTCTTTTGACTCATTTCACCTGTGGTAAAATTCCCACAATGTAAACAGAATATTATTGCGAATTATTAATCGTAAAGTCACTTGCATACTGGCAGTTATTAATTTATGAATGAAGGCTTTCATCAAGACCTAAGGAACCCTTTTCCTAGACTTGTCTCCCTCTATGGCACATAAAACAATGGCAAGCTATCGTCCCCTGAGGAATGCCCTTGATGTGTAGGCTCACAGATTCCATGCAGTGAGTCATATTAACTGATGTCAGTGCTTCTCTCAGGTTCTCCTGCATGGTCTTAAAGCCCCAAAATTCATTGAAATGCTCTACCTATTCTTGGTTAGGTCAAGAAATATCAGATCTTTCCAACGAGCTGCAGATAAAATGCCATTTTTGGCCTTACATCGTTATGGCCTGCAGATGGGCTGTCCACGTTAACAGATGGTCCTTTGCTTTCATGGTTTTTCGTGGTTCTTGCCTGGAAAGGACGTGATCTTTCTCAGAAAGCAGGATCAGATGACACTCTGTAAAAAGCCCCATGTGGCCTAATAAATCATTAAATATGACTCAGATCTGCCTTTGACTACACTTGACATCGACATGGAAAATGCAAAGTCAACTCAATGGCAGCTTACATTTTGCTTCTACAGTTACTTTCTTTTATAGGCTGCATACAATCTGCAAATGGGACACTTGAACATTACTTTAAAACATCTTAGCTGGACATATAAAAAGATGCACATTATATGTATTATTAGTATTATTTTTTAACAAACTTTAAAAAAAAAATCTCAATAAACCTCACAAAAATGTTTTTTTCTACTGTGTACATTATTACATTCTGGAACTCTGCATTTCATTGGTTATTTCTTACCAGGGTTGCATCATCTCATGACAGGATGTGGACAAAGAGAATGGCTAGACCAATGTTCAGCAGTATGACCATACAAATCATGATTGTATTTGGCCCCTGAAACACAAACAAACCAGAGGGTGATTCCAGGGAAAAGCAGCAAATATATTTAATTATTTTAATACTGTATATTAACCATTTTATGAACACTCTTATGAAAAGATAACTATTCTTATATTCATTATTTACAACATGTAAAATAAATTTGAAAGCAAAGGCACACAATTCCAAATGATAATACAGCCATTTTTAAGGCACACTATGTTCTACTCAAGGCCTAATATATGTGTTGTCAGCAAAGTTTTCCAACCTTTTAACCATAATTAATCTTTTTCAGATTTAATGATTTCTGGTTATTTTGTATCTGACATTTATGTAACATAACATTTATTAGATAAACTACATTGGCTAGAAGGACAGGAAGTCAGTTCTTGTTGTCTTTTTAATGTCTGACTCTGGTTTTCATCTGTAGTGGATGTTCTAATCCACCTAATGACTTCACTAGGCACAATGATGACTGTGACAATTTTGGGGCTCATTAATCTCTCGGAAGGGCCAAGGCTTCATGTTTACACTGTGGTAAGGCTAGAGAACTTCAATGACCTTACATTTGAAATCTGCTAATATGAGTTATGTATGACTCTGGGACATCGCTGCAGCAGATACACATGGTACAAGTCCAAGTTCAGTTGGGCTGAAGTGTGTTCTGTCTGCACTGGCTGGTTAATCTGCTCAATAGGTATGTTAAATTTGATCAGACAGGTCTGTTTCCTTAGCTTTAACATCCATAGTGCCTGAAGCCTGTGTGTTCGCAGTCCACATGGGAACACAAATTTACCTAAGTGGCAGAGGCGATTACAGAGCTTGGTGGAAAAGAGCTGAGATGGCATCCGGCTACAGTACCAAGAACAAAGCCCAACAAAACCAAGGAAAGAACTTCATACATATTTGGCAAGAAGAATCACTGAATTAGCCTAACTTTTAACCCACAAAAAACAAAATGAAGGTTATGCATTCATCTGACTTTGCTAAAATGTAACTTTTATTTACATTTTATATTTCTTTTTTTAAAATATAGAAATATTTCTCTAACATATACTTAGAGACATGGATTAGTTTCAATATCAATGTAGGAATCTTACCTCTTCAGCCTCTAACGAAACTTTTATGTCAGTGGGAGCCCTGAGAATGGGCTTAGCCCGGATATCAATTCTGGGTTCTATCTTGGACAACAGTTTGCCAGCAGGTTTGGGCAAAGTTTTAAGCTCTGCTTTGGGCAACGGTTTTGATTCTTGCTTAGGCTCTAGTTTAACTACTGGCTTAGGTTCTACTTTGATTTCTGGTCTGAACTCTGATTTTACTTCCGGCTTGGGCTCTGCTCTTGGAGCTGGTCTGGGTGATGGTGTGGGCTCAGATCTTGCAGGTAGTTTCAGCTCTGCCTTAACTGTTTCCTTCCGTTCTTTCCTCCCTTCCTCATTTGACTCTGGTTTCTCCTCTGTGGCAAAAGGCAGACCCTCGTGGGAGGACTCCCGTGTCTCTGGTTTAGGCTCAGGGGTGGTCGATTTTGAAGGCCCTTTGCAGGCCGGAGCCTGCTCTTCTTCATCGGTGGAATACACTTGACTGTTTCTCGCTGAAGAACTGGGCTGGGGCTCAGCTACCTTCGACTCGGAGTCTGTCTTCTGCAGTGGCTTGATCTCCAGGTCGCCGCCCTGCTGGGCCCTGCTGCTCTGCCGGCTGGGGCTACGTGAGGGCTTGTGGCCTTCCTCGGAAGGTGGGGCGGGCGCAGCAGAAGAAGAAGGCGTGGTAGGTCGGCTGCTCGGCCTGCTGCTGGGACGGCTGCCCCCCCCTCGGCTAGTCTTTTCTCCATTCCAGACACCGGGGCTCAACAGGTTGGGATCCTCCTTACTGGTGCTTTGCTTAGATTGCCTGAACTCTGCGGGGGTGGGGGGTCCAGGGGAGGGCGTGCGAGTTTGGGAGGAATCAATATTATCCATCACGTGCAACTGAGGGCTCTCAGGGGGTGTTGGAGGGCGTTCCTCTGCAAGTAGAGTCTCTGGTATAACACTCTCTGCATTCTCATTACCCTCTGCAATCTCCTTCAGCACCCGCTTTTTCAGGTACTCTGGTCCTGTGACAGAAGTAAATTTATGAGCATTTACTGCATGCTTATGTCGTGAAACATACTTCCTCACCAATATGATTCCAAATACATAGATGATTTAGTAACACCCCATTTAGAAAGCATTTCACTTTCCCTCTCGTCACAAATGAATCACGTCATTTGACAAACTAATATTTCTCATATTTCTATATTTAAAACCTGCTGTCTGCTATACTCCCTCTTGTCCTAAATATCTCCTTTGTTGCTAATTATTAAAGGACAAGATCAGTAGGGATGCACCGAGCTGATACTGATATGAGATATCGCTTTGATATCAAAGATCACTTCAATTCCATTCCATTCAATTCAATACTATAGTATGTTTATATCTATGTGTGTGTACTACCTCATGTATCAACAGTGTACATATTACTGGAAGTAGAGCTAACATAGCATGGAGGGTGCTAAACAGCCTGCAGTTTGGAGGATTCACGTTATCTGCTAAGCCAGCTTTTTGAAGGATGGCAGAAGCACTGCAAATTATAACACAACTAACTTACAACACACAACTAGGTCCTATATCACTAAAATATAGTACTAGGCTTTGGTGATATCTAACTTTTCATACCGTCCAGACATTGCACCAGGGTGTATGGTATTTTGACAGTATTTTACAATGCAATGCTCTTCCGGTATTTTGAAATCCACCAAGACACAGTTTCATTGAAAGGACCATGACATGCTGTTACTGTCAAACTGCTCAATCTTACTGCTAATAAATTCACTTTTGGTTCATAAACGTGAAAATGATGTCTTCAAGTACAATCCTGATGGCCAAATGTGTGGTACGCATGGTGTAAGCGGGTTACTGCACTCCCAGCCGCTCATTATACAGTGCACTGATTCTTAGCTAAAGGGATATGCATGCATCACTTTTTCTCTTTTCCAGAAAACAATAGTTTGCTAGCAGGCAACCGCTTACCTAACCTATAGCCAGCCTTAATTATCCAATGAGTGGATGAAAATAATAAAACCATTTTAATTGACTATCATTTAACATACAACGTTTGTGAAAGGTAAGTGCATTTTCAGAGTATTCATGGGAAAAAAGTTAAATTAGGCAGTGTACTTTTATTTGGATAAATTATTCACAATCAAAATTAAAACTACTGTCAAGGTTTTGTTCCTCTGTACAGACCTTTCAAGCTGAGAAATGAAAATCGTGATATAAATGATTCACTCAGGAAAGAAAAAGAACACTGGTTTCAGGCAAAGTAAAAAATTACATACATACATTTTTGTGTGGACTGCAAAGTAAGAATTTCACTGCACAGAGAAATGCATTTTTGTACTGTACATATGACAATAAACACTTTGAATCTTGAATCTTACTGAATTATTTATTATTAAATATATATATATATATTTTATATATTTATATAATATATAAAATATATATATAGATCATTTCAGCAGGAATGTTCATAAGTCACCAGACACATGGATCCCAGATAGAGACCACCTGTTCAGTATGACCAGTTTCTTAGGGAAAGACTTGGTAACATTTGTATCTGACAAATAACATGTTGCAATGCCAGTTTTTTCCAAATAGCTACATTTTCAGTGATAATTCTGTGAACACAAATTTGGCCATCTCTAGTAGAAAAAAACTGATCTTTAATAGGTTTCTAGGACAGCTGCATCTGTTGGCAGAACTAAAGTACACAGTGACTGTAGCTGCTTGCAGAAGTAAAGTATACAGCAGTTTTTCCCAGCCCTGTCTTTGGGGACCCACAGACGGTCCACATTTTTGAGCGAAAATGCAGACTGCCCTAGGATCCCTGAGGACTGGATTGAGAAACACTGGTGTACAGCAGCTGTAGGTGCCCACAGAAGCTGTTTGTAAGAATTATGGCTAACAATGAGACATATGCCTCCAGTGTCAGTCACTACCAAAAATGTGCTGTCATCGAAGAAATGTAACTATTTGTTACAGGTCTGTTCATCAGAAGCAATTTAAATGTCAGACATGACTTTAACAACATAGCCTTCTCATAAAATGTGTTACTTTCACCATAGCCTATTTTTATATATTTTTCTTAAGACATTATGACAATAACTCAAACCAAGGACAAACTTCAGGGAAAAATGAAACAATAGGCAATTCCTGATGACATTCTGAAAGGTCCCCGCAGTGTATCATAATTAATCAAAAATTGGTTTTCCCTTTGTAAAACAAATGATGAGAGGAATGTAAACCTGAATAATAAGGCAGGTTCTTATTGAAGCAAAGACTATATTCATTTGCACTAGTACCACTTTTCTTAGTGTTTTGCACTTCAATCACCTTCACTGTGGCATTATAACTAGGCTGGTGGGTAAGTGATGTAGTGAGAAGAATCTGAACTCCAGAGGCCTGATCCAGTCTGCATACACCCAGGGCAGAGCACAATGCTTTTAAACACACTTACCAGCCTGCTATACAGCTTTTTTGTGATGAAATTACCCCTTTGCTTTTCATTGACCAGCATCACACTATTTCAGTGCCATTGGGTCACACAATGACATCTGGTTCCTTGCCAGCTATCTGTTCCTGCAGTCCAGGTATCGTTGGTTACATTTAAAGCCGTGTGCTCCAGGCGTGGCTGTGGTACCCTCCATACCACCTGTGCTCCAGGCGTAGCTGTGGTACCCTCCATACCACCTGTGCTCCAGGCGTGGCTGTGGTACCCTCCATACCACCTGTGCTCCAGGCGTAGCTGTGGTACCCTCCATACCACCTGTGCTCCAGGCGTGGCTGTGGTACCCTCCATACCACCTGTGCTCCAGGCGTAGCTGTGGTACCCTCCATACCACCT
>JABFEA020000110.1:5738999-5755505 GCA_019775915.2 Cyphomyrus plagiostoma | reverse complement strand
CCCCCCCCCGGGGGGCGCGCGCGGCGCCGGCCCCCCCGCAGTAGGAGGAGGCACTTCGCCACAGGACAATTAGAGACTCCCCGCCACCTAGTGTCTATGCACTTGGCTACTCGGAATCTCTACCTCCTTCGAAGGGATCCTCTTAAGACATGGTTTCCTGGTGGCTTTAAAATACAGGGCACTGGAAGTGTGGTGCCCTGTGACAGACAGTATCATATGCCTTCCATTCAGGATCTTACAGCAGACGGAGCTTCTTTGACCAATCCTGCTTTAAGGGACCATCAAGGGCACATCAAGCAGGATTTCACTGAATACTGCTTTTGTTCTTACTTAATGTGCACCATCAGCTACTGATAAAATGAGCGCTCACTGCTGTTATCATTTACAACATCATAGCCAAATGGAAGTTCCGGCTGATGGTACTGCAGAAGTGTAAGAGAATCTCAGCCTTTCCTCTACGCTTCAGGTGCGCCATGTGAAATAGCATTTTTAATTTTTTTTGCTTTTCAATTTTGAAAAAATCCTCTCTGACATTATCAGATAGAATGATAGTCTAATGAAGCAGAAGTGATCCATGGAGTGTAGCTTTACTCTGGCTGGATCCACTGAGGATCCTTCCAATGACAGCCCATGAGGTGCTGTTGCCAGGCAGCAGAAGGCGGGGCCCACGACAGATGGCACTTCCTGTAGACTACCTTCAGCAGCACTGGGGTGTCTGTGAATCAGGCCGCTCCCCCCCGGCCAACCCTCAGAATCCCGCTCTGGGCTGCACGTTCAACGGTGACTCCTCTCCATCGATTCACTTCAAAGGGACTTGCAGAACACAGCCTGATATTTCAGACCGTGCCCTAAAAACCCCATGATCTCACAGGCCTCTGAAGAGGCTGCTGTGCAGCTCTTCTTATTTATCAAAGCTGTTAGGAAAAAAAAACAGGCCAGGAGGAACAAGCTTTACATTGTTTGACATCGTCGGGGCAGCCAATTTAGCTTATGCCAGCTGGTCTCCCTTTTGTTATGCTTCGCTACAGATTCTATGTGTCAAGATGAAATCTGTCACTATACCCTTTAGCTGTAGAGTTCAGCAGACCCCATTTCAGTGCATCACTAATATTAGTATGAGGGTGTGGGCCTGATTGCCCGTGTAACCTTCTGTTAATTTAGGTGAACAGGCAGACTTAAATAAGGCTCCTCAGCATTTAATCACTCAAAACCTCTCTGCTATTTCTTCCTATCTAGCAAGACATTTAATGACAGTTAAGGGTTCCCTCTTGCCAGTGGTGGATTTCATTGGTTCAACCCATAGGTACAATGATATGAAGATCCTTTGTGCTCTAGGATTTAGTATGAGAGATTTATGGACTATTAAAAAAACACGCACAATGCTGTAATGGGATCATTTTGTTATTGCACTGGCATGTAATGGATATGTGTTCAAGTGGGTGGTAGGGGCTACCTGTGATGTTTGACAGAATTGACACTTATCAAAGGCTCATCCCCATCTTTGAAGGTCATAGAGAATTGACCTCTAACTATTGTGATCACTCAGATGCCCTAGAGCAGGACATTTCACTGGCAACTGACTAAGACTTTGACAGGTTGGTAAGGTTGATCAACAGACCCTTAACTAAAAATACCGTCTACCTGTGGCCCTAGCACCTTACTCAGATCAACCCCAGAACCACAATGTGGGGTCTCAGAATCCTAAAGACATTCAATAAGCACTAGAATGGTATGTCTCAATGCAATCCACCCCTCAGACAGACATATATGATGACCAGATTTTCAGATTTAGATTGTGGCCAGAGGTGCCATAATCTTAGCTTGATGAAGAAACTTTTCACAGAGTGAATGCAAAGGAAAACAGGAAATGCTTGAACTAACACACCTACAGCAAGGTGCACACACTGCTGTCTCATGATAGTCATTTAAGAGCTTGACCGCGTTTATATTTGTGGGGCAAACTGACACCCTTGCTGACACAGAGCTTAGGTGCTACTTTAGCAGTTTCCAGGATTAAAGGAGACAGAAATGCTTTCCCAACTACATCGAAATCACACCCTAGAGTTGCCCATACTTTAAGCCATAATACTCTAAGAACTCTACATGGTTATAAACTGCATTCGCAATGCAAATTCTGCATGTACAAATTGGAAATTCTGTACTGCCACAATATGCACAACTGGTAGAAATGTTTTTTTTAGCAGGACTAGTCTACTGAAGAACAGCAGTGCCAGTATAAGTCTTTCAAAAGGATAATAAGTCTTTCGTTCAAACTAGCCAGCAATGGGAGGTATGGTTGACATCCCACAGAGACCTTAAGGTCACTGAAAGACCTAAAGGTAGACCTACTACTAAGGGTCGTTGTGGAAACAAGTGGAAAACACCGGTGCTTCCACTGGGAGAGAGCGAGCTGTCAGCTGTTGCATTCTCTTGCGATTGTGGTGCAATGGCCCCATGGTCTGTCCTTATTTAGTCAGGGTTCCTTTCCTGCGCTAGGCCCCTGTGCGTCATTTACACCCAGTAACAGTGGCCTCGGAGGGGTCTCTTATTCCAGCCTTAGTGTGAGAGCACACTGAGAGCTGAATGTCAAAGGAGCGTTTGCTGACACTGGCTTCTCAATGGGCAGGCTGTATTTATAACACCTGACTTCACAGAGGAGGCGGGCTCCTAAGGCTGCCCTTGACAGGAATGCTTGACATCTGCCTGTCTGATGGATCACAGGCCTAGGGCGTGGCCACAGAAGCTTCCGCCATCCACCCAATTCCCCTCACCCCTTCCTTTTCACTTCCAACCCACCTTACAACCTGACTTTTGCTTAAGAAAACTGTGAAAACTGTCAGACAACTAAACTCTACTTCTGTAGTTTTCTTCATCCTTTAGAATTACACATCCTCCAGATGTCAGAAGTATCTGAGTTCGAACAGTAGTTCATGGGAGACCGGTGATAAAAATACTGTGATAAATCACTGGAAAGGTTACACTGATTATCTCACTCAGCCGCGTCATAAATGAGTGCCAGGAACAATTTGGTCTCAGGGTTTAGAAATAATGTCCAACAGTCACAACCGAGAGTGACCCTGTTAAATTAAAGATTTAAATCTACATTGGGTACCGGATTACATCACATAGGGCACCTTGGCTGATCTGCACTGGAACAAGTGCAGACCAGGCCAGGAAAAAACTGGAAGTAAAATAATCCCACTACTCTTTGTCTGAAGTCCACCATAATAAAATTAACAGTCCAATGGATGCTTTTGCTCTGCTTTTGATAATTTTTTGTAGGGTCTCCTGCTTCCAGTTGATGGTAATCCACAGAAACATAAAGTGTAATTAATAATTCTATATGCATTAATCTCACTGCAAAAGCCACAGATTTGAGATAATGTTTTATTTAATTATAACACAATAATAGATCACTAAAAACAGATTCTTTTTTTGCCTGTTTCAGCAAGCTGAACTAATGGCCTAGTCTGATAGGTCACCTAACTGCAAATTGTCAGGGGTGCTAGAGAGTCCACATCATTTCCAAGGTCTCTGCCTTATCCCATCATGCATTCATGAATTATGAGGGATTTCTAGCAAAGTGTTCATAGTAGGATATAAAGAAATTGTAAAGATACCACTAGTAATCTATCACACTTCTAAAGTAACCAAGTCTAATCTACTGACCTCTAGCCTACACACACACACACACACGTGTATATATATATATATATATATATATATATATCACCTGGCTAATTTAGCTGAATGACATATGCAACCCTTCCCTGTGACCTCATTGATTGTTCCAATAAGCTCCCATTTTTGCACTGTCTTCATTTAAGTTGTGTATTAATGGAATGCTTAAGCCTCAACTTGTCTGCTGGAATAACAAACTCTGATTTTGAACCAACTTTGGTTCTGGACCATCAGACTGCTTGTTTCCGTGCTCTAAAGTTTATGTTTCCAGCCTTGTAGGATGGGATCTGCAGTTCGTCACTGGTGTCCTTGCGCTTGCAAATGCTGTGTTAATTTCAGGCGCTTTAACTTTGATGAGCAGTCTCTTCCTTGTAAGGAGATGCACGGAGTGTTTAGCCCTCCATATCTGATCCATGTAAGTAAAGCTGCCTCAGACTACTTGCTGCAATATTCTCCAAACCTTTAGGTCCAGTCCTCATTGTAGTTACACATTCTTATTATTTAGATCTACATATGAATTAAGAACTCCTAGAGAAGGCAGCAAATCTGCAGGCTTAAAAACATTCTATCCCATAGTACAGAATATCATCGTGACCTCCAGCTGTCACAAGACATCAGAATAGTTTGCATCACAAATGTTTTATAACAAATTCCTCGAATGGCTGCATCGTCAAGTTGTCTTGGGCAGGAAATATGCTACTCCTCATGGCTGAATAAACACATTCTCAATGTGCAGGACAAGGAATATTATTGCAAAGACATCTTTAATCGTCCCAGAAAGCAGCGAATTTTCAAGCCTGTGTAACAGCAGACATTTCCCAAAGTTAAGATCTTATTTCAAATTATTTAACATCCAAATATTTAAGTAAACAGGGTCAGTTTTAAGCATAACATGGTAATAAAACTCTTCCTTTCTGCAGGAGATTTAAATTGTTTAGTATTAACATAAGAAAACAAAACAAAACAGAATTTTTATTATCCTCTGGTTTCTTAGCATAAACTGCTGACGCTGGGGTCTTTGTCTACTGAGACTTTACAATGGAGTTCATGTCGGCAACCCAGTGCTGACAGGTCCCATGCAAACAACTATTGAAAATGATAGTCTTGGTGCTATTCTCACTGCCTCCAGCAAAGTGGGGTTTCTTTGGTTTGTCACTGCTCTGGGTTTTTACAGTGATTAAACTGCCCTAAGATTTCATGACCCTTGTTGTTGCCTGGAAACACAATTTACTCCCATGTGTGCTTATAAACATACAATTTTCCCAGCTCTAATCCTTGTGTGTTTCTCTGTAGCTACTGTTGTCTGCTTTATTATCAGTTTTTTTCTGTGACACATTGAATAGGCTTGGGAAGAACAACAGTGTAAACACTGTGCAATTCTTGTAAATTCAAGATTGAACACTACACCTGGTACAGGCTTACATTACCCAGGGCATTTTGCATGACTTGCACTTGAACAGGTGCAAAACATACCATAAAAAATCTGACCGTGAAATAAGCGACTTAGCTGAAGGGGAATCATCCTTTAGTATCTCCATGGTGGCTACAGAGAACCAGTGCTTCTAGAGTGAGGGCATTGCTTGTTCTTTATCTATAGGATAAGGGGATATGTCCAGTGTCACTTAAGACTCATATGGGAGCTGCAGGAGAGCATCTAGGTGTGATGGTCAGTCAACAAGAGTAAGTGATAATAAGTGAGGGGAACAAGACAAGAAGCAATAACCGGTTTTGAGACGGGAAACATTCAGCAGAAAAACAGAATATGCATAAATCACTGTGTGATAGAGGATCAGAGGACCAACTCAACTCCATAGTTTCCTTTTTGTGATGGTTTGCCATGACGACAATTTAATTTATAAGTGAAATATCTTCATTGACTGTGGTAATGTATTCACCTGTCAATCTCTTTTAATAGTGGCCAGGGATGTAGCTAAAAACTCTGGGCCCCATGATGAAATGTCACCTTGGGCTCCCTCATAATTACATAATTTTACATGTTCAAGGATCCCTGAAAACTGCTGCCCCCCATTAAGGGTATCCGTGCTCCCACAGCACCCTGAAGGTGGCTGCCTTGTCCTGGTACCTGAGTCCCAGTTAGGGGTAGGGCTGAGCGATATCACGATATACTATATCAGATGATGAAAAAAAACATTTATTGTTTCATATTATTATCGTTTATTTCGTGGGATTGCAAATTACACTATTTACAGCAACGTTTTTCATCATTTGGAAAACAGTTCTGCAATGTTACACACCAACACAAGGGATGTGGCACTTGTAGTTTTTATTGGACTTTATTATTTGTAACCTACGGAAGGCACTTAACAAATAAGCACCACGATCCACAAATATTTAATTATCCACAAATATGTATTTTTTCATTTGTGTTGTGTAAAATCATATACACAACAATGGATCACATCCTGTCTATTTGTGGATCACATTGCATTTTTGATTTCTCCCCTATTGATTTGTGGACTTTTGTCCAGTTCGTACTGCTACAGAGCCCCTAAGAAGTCTGGGTGGGAAAAGATTATTTTAAATAGTTTGTGTTCACTTGTAATAGTTTTGCAGTCCCACTATAGTTGCCCACCCTGATGGCATGGATAAACCCAAAATAATACAGAGATGTTCTGTAAAGTGTGCTTTAAGCATTAAACTATGGCCACATAACTTTAATATTATGTGTTATATGCATATTTATTAATAATTGTACTGTATTCTTTCACCACCATTGACTTTAAGCAACACAATTGCTATTGAACGTGAGCACACATACAAACACTGAAATATAACAAACATACTGTAGAAAGATATTACAGCCAGAAAACTGCATATAAAGCTAACTTTACCAAGCTGCTGGAGTTAAGGTTTAAACACTGACCAACTTCCTGAAATATTTAAATAAAGATTCACATATCCCTACATACACCATCAAGTGAGAATTCCAGGAAGTGGGTTCAGGTTTAAAGCCCAACTATGACACTGCGGAAAAGTTAGCTTTATATGCAGTTTTCCGGCTGTGATATCTTTCTACAAAAGCAAGCAACATTCCTTGGTCTTCCAGATTTCTTTATGGTTGGATTTTAATTAATATTTAATTAAGAATGTATGCAGCTGTCACGTTTACAGTCACTGATGGTGAATGGACGCAGTGAAATTATTAATAAATACGTTTAAAAACATATATGAAAATGACACAGTGTGCATTGTCCCCTATAGATTAATGCTAAAATCACATTTAACTGGACAAGCCTGCATCTTTAAGGTTTATACTTACTAGTCCATTAATTCTATCTTTTGTACTTTAAACGGAGAGTAGAGTTATTATTAGTAAAGGAAACTCAAAACTATTAAAAAAATATATTTTCCCGCCCAGACCTCTTATACCGCATACTGCGGCTGATTGGTAGGGAAAAAAATCACAAATACATCACCATTCACAAATATGTATTATCTATGTTGTGTAAAATCATATGCACAAAATATGGAGATATTTGTACACATGAAAAGGGTTTTGCATACTTGTAGATGACTTCCCACTTATCTGTGGATCACATTATATTTCTGACCTCTCTCTTTTTTATTTGTGGATTTTTGTCCAATTCCTACAGTAGCTGATCTGTAAAAGAAATCCATAAATATAGGGTGCAGCAGTGATATATATTGTTATCAGGATATAGGATGACCTATATCGGGATATGAGATTTTGGTCATATTGCACTTTAATATTAAATTGCATATTGTTAGAAGTGCACCCTCTCATAATTGAGATCGGTGCCAATCCATACCTATTAGACGGATCAGGTAAGTGGCCGGTTCATATCCTTTACATACTCATTTCGTTTTCGGCAGTCTCTAAAAAGATAGCTCCTATTTCTTGTTAAAGCGATTTGTACAATCAGTTGCACCACAACTTTTTCCCATTTTGAATCTGTTTTTTGTGGCATTCAAGCTGAACGCTAATGCTACAACACTCAGTAAGTTTGAGCACTTCTGCCTGCCGTGGTGCCATGAGCATAGCCTTTACAATAAGAGCAGCATAAGAACATCACAAAAGAGGGTGACGATCTGGAAGTATTTTACACTTTTAACAACAACTAGTAGCACAGGGATTTGCAACATTTGTAAAAACAAAGTTTTGAGAGGTGGAAGTACCGTTTAGTGGGAAATCCCACTAAACAAAGCGCACTGTGTGAGACAACGTTTTGTGTATTTGCTGCAGCTGTGATACACGAGGGGCTTTTATCTCATTAAGTGTAAGGGATGCTGTTACCAGTGGGATAAAAATTGTGCTGCATTTTAAGCATTCGCCACTCACACATACTGTGCTGGAGGATATTCACACTGAACTGCAAATGCCTCAAAAATGCTTAAAATAAAATGTTCAAACGAGGCGGAATAGTACGTTATGTATGTTTCAAATAGCCTGATTAAAGATTCGGAATCGTATAGGGTTAGGGTTAGAGTTAAGGTTAAGGTTAGTTCCTTAGTTCCAGTAGCCTCACTGGCCCAGACCCCCAGGTGGACACCAACGCAAAGGGCTCTGATGCAAAGCCAGACTGACACTCCATAAAACACCTAAAATTCGCTTAGCTTTTGCCCTTGAAAATATATTTTCCTCCTGTGTGGTTTACAAAATTGGCTCAATTAGACTTGTGTGAGACCTGCGGGGCAGGTTCAGGGTAGCATGACGGCCATTCAGCAACCTTACCATGCCAAGTGTAACGGCAAAGCTTATGATTACACAGGACATCAAGTGTGTATTTAAAGAACAGGATCAACATGCTCAGCACAAGCAAGACTGACCTATTTGGCCAACAAGTAGACACTTACCTTGATGCGGCGATTTCCGCCTTCTGCTTGGCGATGGCAGCTGCTCGGTGGGCTCCTTCCACACTGCGCTCCACCTTCTGCCTGATCTTGGTGCCCTTGATCTGAATGACTCTCTTCTTCATGGCCTTCACCAGCATGTTGTTCATGTACTTGCCCTCTTCCTTCCCACCCTCGGGAAAAGAGGTGCATCCGTAGCCATGCCGCTGGTTGTCCAGCCACTCACCCTCGTACTTGAGGCCGCTGGACCGCTCGCTGACACCATAGCCGGAACGCTTGTCGTTCTTCCATTCGCCCATGTACACCTCGGTGGTGGTGGCATCGATGTCAGGCTCTAGGGGTGGAAAGTTCTCAGCTGCTTCGCTCTCGTCGCCCAGGCTGATAGTCGAGTTGGCATCGCTGGCAGTGGAGCTGAGGGCAGAGTCACTCCGCAAAAAGCTGATACGGCTCTTCTGGCTGGAGAGCGAGGTACGAGACTCCGACTTGGTCAGCTTGCCAAGCAGAGACCCTCGGCAAAACAGGCCCTTCTTCTTGGGCTTGGCCACGTCTGGGTCCACGTGCAGAGTCAGGGCGAACCCCCCACGGGAGGGAGCACCTGCGGCTGGGGCCTTGAGGGGCACCTCCTGGCCGGCAGCGTTGGTGGCAGTGATGACGGGGACGTCCTGCTGCAGCAGGGTGCCGTTACTGTGCTCACTGCGCAGGGAGGTGAGGGAGGTGCGCAGGGGGGAGCGCACCACTGCCGCCATGCCGTAGGGCACGCTCTGCCGCACCCCATAGCCGTGTCTCATGCCGCCTGTGAACTGGCCTTGGTAGGTGCCTAAGGAGACAGATGTAGGAGGTTGTCTAGAGTGAGAACAAACTGGTGTGATTTATTTGTACAATTTAGAAAGTTTCAAAGTGTTGGGACTCCACTGTTAATATCAAATATTTAGCTCATAACTTGAAATACAGTCTTTTAAAATAACTCCATGTACAGAACATTTCCACAGATGAGATTGCACTATTTTAAACAATCAAATATAAATCAAATGGCTTAGAGAGAAATGTTCAAAGTTAATAAGACAAAAGAATTTTTTGATAAATGTAACAAGAACATTCCTTAATATTGGTATCTCAATGTAATGGTTGCTAGCTTAGCTTCTATTGCACGATGGGTTGCTGCAGTGCTGCTAGTGGATACAAGCATCTTAAAATATATATTTTTGAATGACCTGTTGTTTTGCCACTGAGATCAAAAAACATCTTTAATAAGAGGTATTTGAATGCCGCATCATGGTAGAGTGATGTTATTGACACTTGGTGTGACCTGTTTTATCTGTGTATTTGACCAAATTAGCAGAAATAGAGGGAGTGATCTATTGCTTGACCTAGTAGTGAGAAATAGCACCAACCACATGAAATATTTAAGTGAATCACAGGCTCAGGGATCTAGCAAAAAATGATTTTGCCATCAGCCCAGGCTATAGTATATTTATGAGGTTTGGAGGGAGATTATCAACCATGATAGTTTTTTTCCTTTTGCTTTCACCACATGTGAATCTCTGTAATCTCGTCATCCCACGCACCCCCCAGGGGGGAGGACCTCATCCAGTCCTCCGGGGCTCAAGCGTCTGCCTGCTGACATTTTACCTCCAAACTCTTGCTCAACGGAAATGAGATCCGAGTGTAAAAATTTCTTATTTAAAACCAGTATTATCGTATGCAGGATCCAGACTATTCGGGATTATTTTTCAGTGGTTATAGATCATAGCACTTCAGAGCAACACAAACTGTTTAAAACCTTTGGCACAAATAAATGTTACTATTTTGCATCCCAAGCTGATGGACCTGGTTACTACAGTACCTGGATGGGCACAGGTCCAAGTCCTGTCACTCCCTAGTGATAGACAGACCAAAAGCACACGGCTTGCGTTGTTGTTATATGATCACCTCAATCAGTCACAGATATGATAAGTCAGCCAAGGGATCCCCCAAGAGGCACCACTGGGCATATGGACAATACACACCCTATCCGACACTTCCAAACCTATCAAGTGAAAATAAAACAACTGATACAGATAAAAATGTGGGGCTTTATGATTATAGAGAGCTATAGAAAAGAAGCGTCATCTAAAGGCACATGACTGTTGCTATCGTGAATCTCTACATTGGCTCATTGATGGAGGGAAAAATAGTTGCATGAAAATCTGAAGAGTTATTATAGATTATCAAACAAAAAGACCCCCCCCCCATCCTAGAGTTAAAATACATGTGTGATTCTGGTATTGTCTGATTCATTGCACGTGTCTGATTAAAAAAAAAAACAACACCCCCGCTCAAAATTCAATACGGCTATCGCTGTGTGGTCCTTGGCAACACGTCTGACCTTCTGCTGCCTATATCCATATTATTATATTCCTGCTGGAAGCAAACAAATGGGTGATAGGAGCAGATGTCTCCAAGGGCTTTCCTAACACTGCCCTTGGAAGCACTTATCTACTGAGAGTCACCTCACTGGCAGCTGAAACAACAGAGACGCTGAAGTATCCGGAAAGACGCTTTATTTCTGAGAATGTCAAATCCTTACTGCATTTAGCTGATACCTAATTATTCTACCCTGATTAATTATTGCTGGAGGTATCTATCATATAGGTTAAAATTTAAGATTTTAACACATATTAACACATAATATTATCCAGGTTTCATGTATGTTATTCTTTATACATGATGATACACTTAAGATTGCACCTAGTTTCCACAGGGAAACAATTTCACCTACAAACAGAATTAAAACTTTACTACATGTCTTTTTCTTTTAATTTCACTAGTTCTTTGTAAGCATTAACAGGAGTAAGAATATGGGCTGTGAGTTTTCGATTTTGGCATCCATACATTTTCCAGGTACTTATGCTGGACTGGGTTCCAGGGGACTGCAGTCTATCCTAGGTAGTACAGAGCAAGGAACAACCCTGTATATATACCCTGTATATATTACAGGAAAGTAGTTAAACTGTGCACCTTTAAACTGTTGTAGTCAACAGTAGCACCCAGAGAAAACCACAAAAATCAGAGGAGGGATTCAAACCGCAGCCCAGAGGTTGAGTCAATACCGCTATACAGCCAACCAGCAACTCAGCGGTGTCAACATGATTAAGTTGTAGTTTTATTTCAGGAATATGAATCAGTGACACATTTCACTCTATTTCAAGCTCCATGTCTGAAAACTGAGTACCTCTTAGGAAAGAAAATAGTGGTATTCGCCAACAAATTACGTCTACAAGGGCAATAATCCAGTATCTTAAGGTCTTTTAATTTCAAAGTAATATAAATTATCTTTAAAATATAAAATGCTCAGAAAATAAAATGCCAGAAGAACGTCGACTAAATGCAAGTTTCCATCGTCCGACAAAGTGATCGGTTTTAATTAAAGGTAAGATACCCCCGCTTACCTCCATCGGCATATGTCTCAGTGCCATAGCCGTCCTGAATGCCGTTGTTCCACGTCCCTTCGTATTTGGCACCGCTGCCCTGGCTTAGCCGTGTGCCGTACCTGCCTTTGAATCCATGGGTCCACTCGCCTTTGTAAACCCAACGTCCCTTTGTCTCCAAACCAAGACCGTGTCTTTTGCCCTGAGACCAATACCCTTCGTACGTGTTTCCACTAGGCCAGGTATAGACTCCAACTACTTCAAACCCGTAATTCCAGGAGCCGGAGAACTCCCCTTGGCCCTTGGGTCCCGTACAGATGCCGTGTCCGTGAGCTTTGCCCCCCTCCCAGCCACCACAGTAGGCTCCGCCATCATCAAACTCAAAGCGACCTCCACTCATTCTTGCTCAACGTAGTTGGACCAAACAAGTAATTTGACCTCTGTATTAAACTTCCTCATAAGCGCAAATTTAGACAATTTCTTACAAATAAGCCTGTCTGATATTTAATAAAGATGTAATAAGTTTCTTTTGTAGTTACTAAAATGTAAACCAATGTTGTTTTTTGTACATATTAGTTAGTTAAATACCGACTATCTTCCCTCGAGATCGTCTAATACGGACTAGTAATTTAAAAGCAAAACTCGCCATTTATTCCCGCGAACCCACGCATGTTTCCAAATTCCCCTTTTAATCCGTTCGGCTGCGAAAGTTTCAAACTTCTTCCAGTATAATGCAGATTGACGGCGACAGTGTAACCGGCTCTGTAAAGCTGTGTCGAATTTGATTTCGAATAGAAAATGAACATTTTTTGCCTAATTATATTTCTGGTGTGTTCTTCAGTCGACCTGTCATGTCTCTTTTTGTTTGTTTGTTTTGGTGGAATTAAGCAGGGCTCTGCCGGAGCCCCAGTCCCCGCGCCCCGTCTCCCCTCACCCTGCCTCTGTCTCCCTCACTCTCCCGCAAAGGCTATTGGAAACGTTATAACGGGCCGAACAAGGCTATCAGATCCGCACACTGTTCCAAAAATACAACCCAATCCTTACTCCGCAACACGGTACTTTTAAAAGCCCGGCCAGAGCATTTGTCACGGCAGGGCTGGGCGTGGATGTGAGTCCATTTGCAAATCGTTAGGACGCGCTCATCTCCTCAAGTTTAACGCGCTAAATATTAATTTTATTCACAGACGCGACTGGCTCCGATCAATGTTAGTTTAAGTCAAAGGACAACATTTTCACCCAGTGGCACACTAAACTGACAACAAAATAAAAATGCTTTAAGTATGTATTTTTACTGTTGAACCCGTTAAATTGAATTCAATAAAGACGATTACAAAAAAAAACCGTTACCGGTCGCTCTAAGAAAAACAATCCAGCTGAAGAAAACAACCGAATATTGAGCTGCCAAAGCTGAAAACTTGCTGCTTAATTTTAGTTTTTTTTTTTTTGCTATTCATAACAGCGTACACATAAACGGGGAAAGTAGGCGAAATCGCGTTATTGGTGTGACTGCGGAGGAAATCTATGCTTAAATTGTTTCGTGAGATTGTAAAGCAAAACTATATGGCACCTAAGTAAAGAAGTCTGAAAATGTCAATCCCAGTTTAGGAGCCAAAGCGCCCCATCTGTCAGTTATAATTTGAATAATAATAAGGGTCTATTTCGCATGTGCACTAGGACTCTCCAAATAGCAATAACTAAACGTTTTGTTATGCAATACCTGTAAAATACTGTGTCATAACACATAACAAAAAGTCTTTGATGTTTATAAAGTCCTCAGTTTGTTAAACTGTGTAGTATTTAACAACAATGCTACTGTTGTAACAGGCTTTTTATTAATAAAATGCTTATTTTCACACCTGCTTTTTAATAATTTAGTGGCGCCATCTGTTGTCTTTACGGACGAATTACAACTGGTTAGCCCATCAGATACATGTTACATATAGTAACATCAGCACAACCAATAACTACCAAACAACTAGTGCGATTACTATTTTATTGTTGTTTGCAAAGTAACTGCAGTAAAGAAAATCAACAATGGTCGAGTGCAACAGCATACCCGTTCAGTCTTAATCAGTATACATACTACCTATTATTACTTTGACTACCGCTTCTACTTGCCTATCACTATCACTGTTAATAATCACTACAATCTGTTATTGTGGTAATGGAATTATCCTTGTAAACCAGAATACATTGTACGTAAGTATTTTATCTAGCACGGCGACCCAGCAATGGTGAGAATCCAACCAATTTGTTCACCTGTCGAATGTATATTAAGCTATATAAACCATCCGCATACAGATATACATTGTATGTAACGATCGTAAAACCCATTTCAGCTTTTTTGCCGATATGAAGGGTAGGAATACACGTTTTTGCATCGTTGTTGTGATAACTCAGATGGTTTTGACCTTGCTCTTCCACTTGGACGTCTCAGTCATGGCACAGCTTCCACGGCGCATGTTTTCTGCCGTGATGTAATCCTGACACGCGCACACGCATCTTGTTTTTATGCATCGTTTGTGTGGTGTTTTTTGCATTTTCCTTATATCTGCTGCAATTAAACCTGCGCTTGGGCAGCCTGCTTTAGATTCGCTGTAGGGATGCTGCGGTGCTAAATCGATGATGCTCTGTTCGTGGTGCTGAAACCGTCTCTCTCTCGCTCTCTCTCTTTCTCCATCCCCGCTCCCTCTCTCTTCCGCTCGCTGTTTCTCAATCGTTTACACACTCTCCCACACGCACAAAACCCTCAGTCATGGCGTCTTCCAACAACGTTACCCCCACCAACTGTAGCTGGTGGCCCATATCGGCTATGGATGAGGAGGAAAAAATCGCAGACGGCGAGGAAAGCCAAGAACCTGCTATAGAGCCTAAACCCTTCTCCAAAGACAGGCTTGTTTTGTACCACTGGACGCAGTCTTTCAGCTCCCAGAAGGTAAAAAAATAACGATAATTGCTTAAAATGTGGATCTTGTATTTTTTTTGCATTTTCCTTTTCTTTTTTAATGGATAGTGCAATTGTTTTAACATTACCTGTCATTTTACATCATGTGTTTTAAGCTTATAATTTTCTGCAGGCTCTGGGTAAGAAATGCACCGTTATGCATTATTTCCTTTGAGGTGTAAAAATATCCAGTTACTGCCTCAGTCCAGACCTGTATCGTGATCTACTATCAGCAATACCTCGAACCGATGATTCAGCGTACACAAGGTGCATCATACTCCCGTGTGTCTGATCGTTATAAACCCCGAGGAAACTCCATCTTACATTTGCACCAAAATATGGCACAGGTAAACAGTTCGTTACAGACAGGCGATCTTGGTGGAAAAAGACATCGGTTGCATCTTATTTAATTGATTTTTGGAAGCTTGATTTTGATGCCAAGCTACCGCAACATGTATCAGTCTCGCATAATATTCAAAAGGTAAGCAGCCGCTGAAGAATTAGGTGTGTGAAATGTGTATGTAATCATGTACATGAAGACTTTCAGGTTGCATTCCTTAAACTTAGCATATCTCGCACAGAGCCTTGGTTTGTAAATGTTGAGAACAGTGCAGTCGACCTCCGTATTTTTCAATTGATTTTTTTTATTATGTTTTTTAATGCACTTTGGCAGAAAAAAGCAGACTCATGTCTACAAGCTATCAGGGTCATTGCAAAATGTTTGTTCAGCGATTATGTAAATGTTCCTTTTCAACAGTGATTGAAAAGTAGCTTATAACGACAGCTGAGAGCTTTTCAGTTTGATTCAGTTTGGTTTGGTTCTCTGTTGATCTGGGCCTGTGTTCAGGAGTCAGTGGCTACTGGCCAAAAACCAGAGGCCACGCTATCTGCTGATCTGAGCTGTGGTCACTCACCAGCCCAGTGAATGTAATGATTGGATTCCTTGACAATCACTTTGACATCATTCCAACCTTCTTTGCAGAACTTATGTCATTGGCACATTTAGTTCACAACATCCATACTTTGCAAATCTAGCTCTACGTGACCATTCATAAGTCCCAGGAGTTCTGGGAAGCAGTTATCACCCAGATGTAGACATTTCTGAATTTCTGCAATCCTCAGAATGCTCAGAAAAGATCACAGATCTCAGACCTGTTGCAGACTGTAAAAGAAGCAGGTGGCCTTGCCTTTGAGTGTCATTTAAATTATCTGATTTTTGTGATTCCGTCAATAGCACATATGTGTCTCATGGCTGGTGTTGCTGGCACGTACCATATTTGAAAATCATCAAATATAAGATGGAACCAAAATATCGTTAATAAGTGGAAATTCATCCTGTGTTGCTCGTGCTTGGTGTTGTATCAGGCTACATCATATTGAGGGATTACAAATTTTGTTTTTTCCTTTTATTTACTATGTGTGTTTTATGGCTGATTTGTGACAGTTTCATTAATCCCTAGGAACTGTCTCACCATCGTTTAGACTAGAGGTTTCTCATACGTGCAACTAAGGATTCATAAACAGCAGATGATTAGAAATCAGACGACGATACGCTGGGGGGGGGGGGGGGGGGGGGGGGGGGGGGGGGGGCGGGCGGGGGGGGGGGGGGGGGGGGGGGGGGCGGGGGGGGGGGGGGGGGGG
>JABFEA020000110.1:5713068-5729036 GCA_019775915.2 Cyphomyrus plagiostoma | reverse complement strand
TTTCCTGGCGCATACAATTTATATTAGGTCAGCGTTCATGGTTCGACTTCTGATATTCAGATCGAGTTCTAGGTCAAGATGGTTTGTTCGACTTTCAAGAAATTTGAGTTCCAGTGAGTTCGAGAACTGAGGCACCACTGTATTTAGCTTGGTAGCAACATGTTTCCTTACCCGGTTGATGCTCGGTATATCATCCTACTGTTCGGTATGATACCCCAGTATGAGGATATGCCTGTAATTGTCCTTTATGTACTGGTGTGAATATAGGAGAGTGTTTTTTTCCCCAAAAAATACATCTAAAAAACTGGGGTCGTCTTATTTTTGAAGGTTACAAATTGTGACATTATACAACACCTGATGGCGCACGGTTCAGTAATATACCAAATCACAATACATTCCAAACTGTCGGCAAACAATATCTTTACACCCCTACTTGCCACAGACCAAGTCTCACACTAGCTACTGTTTTTAGCTAGGCAAAGCTGAAATTACGAAAGCAAAAGTAAATTAAAATTAACTCACGTAACTAAAAAACTGCACTCATTTTTTAATTCAACGTGTACTAACAATGCTAAAGGAAATACAACATTTCCTTGACATCTGTGTGTTTGATATCAGGAGGAAAAGGTAGTCAGTGGCAGGATTTGTTATACAGGAAAACGACAAAACAAGAGCAACTATGTCTTCAAACACACACACAGGGAAATATGTTTATCAACGATGCCTGCTGAAGCACACCTTGATTTTAACAGCTTACTTTTGGCAGAGACCTGCAGTTTGGAAATTGAGTCACAGGTAGTAAATAGGCCATCCCCCAGTTGGGTAATTGTTGCTTAATTGATTGACGACGCTGCCCTTGTTGCTACACAGTAGCGGGTCAGCAATTCCCACATCATCATTATCTTACATAACCATTAGCACACCATAGCCCTCATCTATAGCTTAGGTTAAAACCTTACAAAAGTACAAATAAAACAAATTAGCTGTGGCTAATGCTGCCTCTGAGCTATAATTACTTCCCGTGCCCCTGCCCAGGCCATTGGGATGAACCGTTGCTTCTGAGCTAACATGGGTGTGTCCTTCTGGGGAACCATGGTTACGGCTGCTTCTGAGCTAAGGTCACACCCTGGGTATGTCCCTCTGCAGGACACCTGGCCAATGCTGCCTCTGAGCTGATGAAGCTTGACCACGAGGAGCCCCAGATCACAGAACCATACCTGTCCAAGCAGAAGAAACTCATGGTGAGGAAAGCCTTCAGAGATGTTATAGGGAGCATCACCTTAAATTGTACAAAATTAAGAGGTAGTTGTGTGTGTTTCCTCCCAATGTCCAAAACCACGCAGAGGTGAGGCAGCATCTCTAACTTATCTGTAGTGTGTGAGGTTGGGGTGCGTGAATGTGTCCAGTGATGGGCTGGCATCCTGAATGTACCCCTAGCTTCTGCTCTGTGGTGCCTGGGATAGGCTCATGCCCTGCTGTGACCCTGACCAGAGCAAGCAGCCGGATGAAACACTGGGACTAAGATTTTGAAACCTGAGTGGGATTTTCTTGTGCTATCAGTCACTGCCATTTTTAACTCAGTTCCCACCAGTCATTGTCTCCCACTGGGTTAAAGCAGGCAATTATTGACAGTTCACCCACTTTTGGAAGGCTCATTTCTCCCATCACTAACTGGCCGGTCAAGAATAGTCTATGAACATAATGCAGGAGGACAGAGGGTAAAATCCAAACCCAATGCTTTGTGAATGTGCCCTATTTCCAAAGTGACACTAAAAAGATGAGATGCTAAATTTGGGATGATCTGTCAATAGTATGAACTGAATATATCTACCTGTAAAATCCCATAAAACAGAAGTTTGTATTTTTATTATAATTATATTGTGGCCTTTTGTATCTGTCAATTGCAAAGCTGAATGGAGGAATAATGTGGTCTTCTTAACAATTTGAAAGTTATGGGGTAGTTTTATCCTGCATAGAATATCGCCATTTTCAGCTGAGCTATTGGTTTAAGCACCATTTATCAACATTGAGATCAACATTTTGCTTTTATCTGATATACAGTTTTGTCGCTTTATTCGGTTTTCTTGGTGAAATAAGCAGTACTAATGCGAAGTGATGTGAAGATTAAGGGCATTACCCAGGGGCCTAACAGTAAAATGATTGCTTTGAAAACCATGGTATTCGAACCTACAGCCTTCCAGGCGCTGGCCAAGATCCCACTGAGCTATATATCACACCAAAAAAAGGAACATAAAATTGATGCCTAATGTTGGGCGGAACTAGAATATGAATAGATCTGAAACAAACAGAAAGCAAAAACAGAGCTGGAGCACAGGCCCAATCTTCTGGGATGGGACAAGGCTCCAGGGAGAGAATGGCTCAAAGTAGCATGGCCTCCCACGAGGTTAAACCCACAGGGACACAGAGAATCCTGGATTCTTTCAGCTGTCAGCTGAATCCCTAGGAAATGGATGTCAGCTGAGGGGGGGGACAGAAAGTCATGTGCCCTCGTCCTCAAGGACACACCCCAGACAGACAAAACCATCCCACAGTCTGCCGCATTGCTGTTCTGAGCACAGGCTCCCTCTCCCTGCTAGAAGGGCTTCCTGACACTGCCCCCCCCAGGCCCTTTAGGGTACACAGCCTGCAGATTCACCCTCCAGTTGCTGCGTTGCAAAACGTCAATGAGTGTTGAGTTTCAGTGAATTTATGACTCAGCTGCGATCATGAACGAACAGAGAGCCT
The DNA here is from genome assembly GCA_019775915.2 of Cyphomyrus plagiostoma. Lineage (NCBI taxonomy): Eukaryota > Metazoa > Chordata > Actinopteri > Osteoglossiformes > Mormyridae > Cyphomyrus > Cyphomyrus plagiostoma. The sequence continues at coordinate 5,726,291 of JABFEA020000110.1, read as the reverse complement.
TTGCGTGGGACTGGTTTTCATCCATTTATAAAAAGGCATAATTGTGCTTATTCTGAGCCCTGCTTGATTATAGAGAAGCCTGAACTTGACTAGAACTGGCATTATGTCAACCTGACAAGAAGCCAACAGCAATGACTTAGTGTAACTGCCTTTGTCAGGGCTTGTCCAGTACTACTATATATATTTTGTATAACAACATAAAATAGTGTCATTTCACACAACAGAGCTGTAATAAAGCTGTTTCTTCCCTCGGTTGTTGACTTGATTTGAAGTGAACCTCCTTCTCCTAAGAATCTTTGGAGTGAAAATGCTGAGATTGTGATGTAGCACTTTGCTGGGCTGGCAGACTGACAGCGTCGTCCTATTGATATGTCATCTTTATGCTCATAGGCAAAAATCCTGGATCACGACAACGTAAATTACCTGAAGAAGATCCTCAGTGAACTGGCCATGGTGCTGGATCAAGTCGAGGCGGAACTAGAAAAAAGAAAACTGGAATATCAAGGTTGAACCCATTACTGTCTATGGTCATGTTTTGATAGAGAAGGATGGGCTTCTCCTTTGAGTTTGGTCCCTCCCAAGGTTCCTTCCTCTCTGAGAGTTCTTCCTTGTCACTGTCCCCTCAGACTTGCTCTTTGGAGACGGAAACTCTGGGTGAGACTCTGGTAAAGACCTTATATAAGCCTGATTAAACCCTAATTAAAGTCTAATTAAAATTTTCAGTGATATATTAGTGTATATCTGTGTATGTTGCATAGAACAAATACATTTAGATCAGGAGTGCCGAATATGTTGATTGCGATCTACTGGTCAATCGCAAAGGTAATCTGGGTAGATCGCATGGCATAAAAAATAGAGGATGGATGACACTTTCAACCGCACCAGCTGCTGCAAGCTACAGAGTCGCCTACTTAACCTCCAGTTTAATTCTATTAAACTTAAGAAAGGTAATAAAAATGAATGGGGGAGCAAGAACAAGAATCCAAAAACCTACCACTTCCATATGGAATGGGAGGACTTTTTTTTTTCTTTTCACAATGTCATATTCAAAGTGCGTTTGCCTCATTTGTCAGTCTACCGTTGCTATTCCAAAGAAGGGATATGTGGAGCGGCATTTTCGGACTGTTCATAAAAAACTACGACATTAATTTCCTTCCGAAAAGCGAGCTAAGAAAGAGAAAGGTGAAGGAATTAAAATCCCAGTTCAATTAAAAAAAACTCTATTTATCCCAAAGGGAAATTAATAATAATAAAGAATACTCAATATATTTATAAATAAATATATGTTTTGCATTTTTATAGTAGGTAGATCATTTTGACTTGGTCATTTATAAGTAGCTCGCAAGCTGAAAAAGTGTGGGCACCCCTGATTTAGATGTTTAGGAGAAACTTTCATCCCTACGCCAAAACCAGCAGTCTTCAGAATTGAGGCCTGAGATATTTGCTGTCCAAGAACCACAATCATTTTTCTTTTTTGGTCAAGAAATGGAAACCAGTACTTGAACTGCTGTTGTTGTAAAGCTTGTTAACGTGACTACTCTTTTCTGCTTCCTTTGACACGACAGGTCAGAAGTGTGAGCTCTGGCTTTGCGGACCCAATTTTACCCTGGCTGACATATGTCTAGGAGCCACGTTACACAGGCTCAAGTTCCTGGGACTCTCGAGGAAATATTGGGAAGACGGCAGCCGACCTAACCTTCAGTCCTTTTTTGAGAGGGTGCAGAAGCGCTACGCCTTCCGTAAGGTCCTGGGCGACATTCACACCACGCTCCTCTCCGCGGTACTGCCCAACGCTTTCCGCATGGTCAAGAAAAAGCCACCCTCATTTTTCGGTGCCTCCTTCTTAATGGGCTCCCTGGGTGGAATGGGCTATTTTGCCTACTGGTATTTGAAAAAGAAATACATATAGATACCTCCCGCTGTTCTCACTGTCTATGTAACTGTGTGATGTTCCAACTTTTCTGTACTCATGTTTTACAGCAGCGAAATGTGAAGAAAAACAACATATATAAAGACACTTATTTACCTGGATAACGAGAGAAAATATGAACATTCCATAGCGAGGAATTCTTAACAGCACATTTTCTGGTGATTAAATGCCTTTTTGTTTTAATTGGTGGGTTTCCTTCAGGGTCAACCGTTTAGTTCTTTTGGAAGAAAGAATTAGATGTTACAATCTCTACTGGAATCTTACTACACGATTGCTGAGGAGAAACGTCTGTTTTAGCATTTCGGACACCAAACCTAAAAGCGACATCATATATTTGCAGGTCTTTAAGCATGAAAACGTATCACTAGTTGAGTAATATCCTTACATCAAATATATCAGTTGTTTTCCCTTTGCCCTGAAATGTTTTTGGAGTTACTTGAAAATGACTGATCTTTTAGCGATACCTTTCCGACTGCCAGAGGACTGCCAATCATAAATGATACAGATCGTATATACAGATGTTCCTTTGCTACCTTTCCACTGGTGTAACCTCTAAACATACACTTTATTTTAACAGAGCATTCTGTATGAGAAATGAAATAAACAGCCCACATGGGCATCAGAAACAGTAAAAAGTACATAATGTAATGTATGTCTCAATGAGTTATAGTTCTGTCGATGGTTATAACCATACTTTGCATACATCATGCTATTTTCAATAACTTGTTTCATTCCCAATAGAAAAAGGAAGTACTTTGAATGAGCATTTGTTGTAAAATCGAGTCCTAATGACAATTAAAGCTGTCTTATCTAGAAATATGTTGTTTTTCAAACCCAGTCCATGAACCCCTTTAAAAACCTTAATCAGCAAATTCAGGTCTGATTTTCAAGGATTACACAAATCTCAAAGAATGGAAAGTCTATTTGTTGTACGTATCTCCTAATGTTTTTTTTATTTGTATTTTTTATTTTTATATTAATAAATATTTATTTTGAGTGCTTTTTATGATGTTTGTTCATAAGCCTTAATTTGTGCAGTTGCCATCAAATAAATAAAACATTAAAGCTGAATTCACCAAGGATCTTTCTCTGTATCGATCGTTACATGATGTGAGCTCATGTACATGCTACTTGTGGCACAAAGAGTGCAATAAATGCATCCAAAAGGCAAAGTCAATCCCAATTCACATACTTTTTGAGAACCTACAACAAATGAGTAACTTTGAATCAACCCATATCAATATAAAATCTGAAGTCTCCAAGGGCAGACATGATTGGAATACCCACAAAGGGCCATTCTTTGCCTATCACCAGAAGATTGTCATTTACCTATAAGATCCATAACTGACAACAATAAAGAATAGAGGGCAATGTTTTTTATTTTACATACTATACATACAGTACAGTCTTGGTATTCTCTGAAAGCCTGAAATGACAAATATTATGAGGATCTGGAATTGACAGTAAATTGTGTTATTACACTGCACTTTTAACCACGTTGGCTTTATTAACATCCAAGTACATGTAAAATTATGGTCAATGCATTCTAGGAGTATTTATGCAGCATTTTTGGTGAATAAAAAACACATAGAAACAGCTGTAATAGATTTCTTTCTAACAAATCATTCTTGGAATCCCTCAGATCACACTTTAAGCCATTCTGCTTACTTAATTCTATACTATTGTATAATATATACATCTGGATAATATATGTGTAAATTATTTCCATACAACTACTTTGAACTATTAATTTTCATCAACTGTAGTTTGCAACAGAAATACACATGCAGATACATGTTTTACATGCTTTGGCTTTGAGTAGGAATTAGAGTTGTAAATCAAGTAACTAGTATTAAAAACATCGACTTCATCTAAAGGTATTAAACTGAACTTGACAGAACTAACAGTTCGTTCAGTACATTGAGCTCATTGCACACAAAAGGGAAGAATATGGCATGACATTTTTTTCTGTAAACAATGTTTGTGGCTTAAACTAAATTAATTTTAAAATCAGAACATTTTTAGAAAGTATTTTAACTCAAAACTATTTCAATACTTGGGTAATTAGGAAAGAACTAAGTCAATAACTGGAATAATTTATGAAATGTGATCCCTAGAGCTGTGGACATACCAAAGAGACACAGCACATGTCTCCATTTTAAATACCCCCTGCTGACAAAGAAACCAAGCCCTTTGTTCCAAATTACCTTTTTTGGAGGTGGAATAAGAAAAATCAATTTGGACCCAGTGAGGAAGCCGATGCTGCGTTTGCGTAGTGTTTGGGTCCGATTTCCATGGTCTCAGCCTGAGGCCCAGCCTAGGACTGCAGCCTTTTCCCCTTGTGCTGGGTAGGGCATCCCGGAGAGAACGGTGTTGGAAACCACACACGATATGTCACATACCAACCTGCTATCGCAAAGCCTGTCCCCAAGAGTTTTTGGAAAATCTCATGGAAATATACAGAGGTGCACCCAAACATCCATATCCAGACTGCTAGCAAAGCATTGAGGGCCACATACAGGCCATTGAGGGCTGCACTTGTGTGACTATGAAAGCCCAGGGCTTTCTTCACATCGGTCATTGGCGCAAGCTCCTCCGCAATCACAAGGGTGGAATAACCAAGTATGAAAGAGTGTCCAGAGATATCGTAGCCATCCCACTGGAATCCGGCATTCCTGCATGCTGCCATTGTGGCAATCGCTGTGTTCTCCAGGCAGGTGCCTGTGACATCCTCCAAGTAAAAGAAAAACTGTGTGCAGATGTACCATACAGCTGTGGAGACCAGCTGTGAACTCAGTCGCTGCAGCACAAAGCCCCAAGTATTGCTGATGGAGTTGAAGAAGGCAATGAACGGCAGCAGCAAGGCTAGATGCCAAGCCCAGGAAAATTTGACTAAGTACCTGTACGAAACAAGAGCGATATTTAATTGATATATATGAAATATAAATAAGGTAAACAAAACGCCCGGTTACAAATGCATTTTGCCAATACCGAGAAAGTATTAGAGGTTATAACTGCTTAAAAAATGGAGGCTTATTTCGATATTTGCACCATGCGAGTTATCTAACAAATTTACTCCAGTAAACGTGACCAATAACTGTTATGCAGACACAAGTACATATTAATTACAAATATACATACACGCGTAAAAACACGGTTAGAACGGATGAACAGACAAAACAGCCATACAGATACATGCCTCTGGACATGTCTACATATACTAACTGAAAACAAATGAATAACCACCGCTGGAATTATGACGACTGAATTATCCAGTTTCTCCATCACAGAGTCAGGACTTACATAAATGTACAGTTAGCTAACTAGCAGGCGAAAGTACACCGCTTCCTCCTAGTCCTACACTCTCATTGGCGCTTGCTACTTACACGTTAAGGAAATTTCTCTTGTTACTAAAATAGGTCTCCGGCATTGAGAGGAAACACTTAGACATAGATCCCGTAAATGAAATAAATAATAAAATATAGGGTAAATGCTGTTTGAGAGCTGTTATCTTCCAAAAGGTCAATAACTTCTTCACCGCTGCCTCCAAGGCTTCCATTTTCCATTCGCTCTTTCAGAGGTGACCTCGCACGTTGGCTGGTGCAGCTCGCCGATTGGGTGACTTTTGACCCAAGCGAAGAGAGACCAATGAGCAAAGCCGGTGATGGTATTTCTTGCGAATTTGGGTGTTTATTTAAACTAGAACCAGCCACACCCATTCGACTGTTTGTTAATTCGGTCGGTTTATAATGTAGTTGGCCGAAAAGAAGTGGATTTACCCTGATTTTATGGAGAGGGTTTTTGTTTTCTTGCTCCCATTAATAGCTAGGGATTAGTACTTATTCTGTCACACGTTCCGTTCTATTCCCGATTATTTCAAATTCACGAAGACCAAGGCACCGATTAACTAGAGTGTACCCTAGAAAACAGAAATTGAAAATAATCACCTCGGTATATTAAAATATTATTGCACTCCGTATGATATTTATGTCATTTTCTAAGATGCTGACGTTTACTTACGATTTCAATCATCTTAATGCAAATATATATTAGTCAATTAATACTGTAATTACAGTGAGTTTTGCATAATATCTGCTTTTGTCGTACATTGTAAAAACGTACGTTTTCATTATATATTTACAATAGCGAGGACGTTAAACCGCTCTGTTCAAGGCGTCGATAACCAACAGATGGCAGTGTAACGTAGGCCTTTGAAAAGAATAACCCACAAACATAAAATACACATGCGATAAGAAAGCACACGATTCCATTTGTAAATGCTGTAGTTTCGTTTGATTAACCATATCAACAATATTTAAGATCTCGGAAAATGTTTCAGAGTAACAATAACTTTATAATAAACATACACAGGATTTTCAATAAGCAATGAAAATCGTATTTTAAATATTTGATTGGACATAATTATGCCAGTGTTCTATGTTTCACATGGTGCATCAAAGGCCAAAATGGACACCATGTATTCCCTCGAAATCTGGGTTTTAATACTCTTGGATTTGGCAAATGTATTTTAAAAGTCCATTTTACAAGGGTGGGGTATTTGGCTTTTCTTTTGAAAACCGCAATGCCTGCAGCAGTCGTGCCAGACTATACAGTCTGGAGGTTGGTGATATACTAATGTTTTTACAGAGATGGTCATGGATTTCAGTACTGTCTGGGTCTGCAGACTTATGTTGGCAGTCAGTCAAGTGTCAGAGATCCAACTGGATTACACTGCTAGACAGTCAACAACATACTGCAATAACTATCAAACAAAGGGTATACTGATAATGTATTAAATATACATTTTTTAAAGAATCACACGTATGTTGCTTGATTTTGTAATCCTCTTAACTTTTTTATTGCAAAGTCTGGAGTAGCAGCAATTTCATTTTTCTCACTACTAGTACATTTATGCATGTGACAAATAAAAATCTTGAATCTTGCATGATAATGATGTAAGGTCCTGATTCAAATAGAATTACCTCCTGAAATTTACCATTGTATTTCATGCAAATGGTTAGGGTTAGGGTGATAATGAATCACCAAAACAATGTCAGTGGAGGAGTTCTGGGAGATGGCTGTCATATGGGAAAGATGGAGAGGGACATCACATTTGCTGATGTCCATCTGACCGCACAGAGAGTCTGCTAGACAGAAGTGAAACTTGCCTGGGTTGTTCCCTGCCTTGCAGCCATAGTCTCTGGGATTGGCTTCAGAATCCCCACAACCCTAGTGGGCATCCAGTTTCAGAGGATGGATGGATGGATGGATGGATGGATGGCCTTTCTATACCTGCCAAGTAAAATATAGGCTTCTAAAAGCAAAAATCTACCTGTGTCAGTCTTTTTCAGCCATTATGCAATCATTCTGAAACCTCTGGAGCAGGGCTGCCCAATCCTGCGCCTGGAGAGCTACCACCCTACAGACCTTAGGTACAGCCCTAATTTAACACACCTGATACAGATAATCAGGCCTTTCAGTTATATCTCAGTATGAGAACCATCTTAACTTCAACATAGCTGACTCGAATACTAAGATGCTAATGAAGGGCCTGATTATCTGTATCAGGTGTGTTAAATTAGGGCATCACCTAAGCTCTGCAGGGTGGTAGCTCTCCAGGCGCAGGATTGGGCAGCCCTGCTCTGGAGGCTGATTATCCACAGGCTCACTGTCCATCTTCTACATGTTGTAGTGGATCCAGTAGTCTTTCTATCAGATATGCATTTTTTATATTTTCAATAACCACAAAAAATCATGTGAATCTTCAATAATCAAAGGCAGGGGCCTGGCAAGCATATCTCCAGAAGCACAGGACATATCCAGGAAAGGATGCTTGTTCATCACAGTGCACATGGCAATTTCAAGACACTAAAACAAACAAGTCTTTGTTCCATGGAAGGAAACCAGAGTGTGCAAGAGGAAAGTCACTAAAACAAGATTGCATGCAATTCCCACAAATAATGCTGGGCCTGGAATCACACCGGTAACCATAGAGGTATGATGCCACAGTTCTACCTACTGAGCCAGGCTGATTCAGTAAATCATCAGCTCAGGAATTGCAAGCTCAGGAACGTCTGGCTATAAATGATGTCCATGAAATGCATGTAACTGGAACATCTTCTTTAGAGCTACACTGATACGTCTCATATTCTTGTAACCTGTACTGTTTGGAGTAGCATTTGGGGTGCAGAGGTTCCATGAAATGCTCCACACCAAAATTAGAATTAATTTTACTGGCCAGGTACACCTACATGTCCATCCATTATCTGCCGCTGAATCCAAGGTCGGGTCGCGGGGGCAGCACTTTCAGCAGGGAAACCCAGACTTCCCTCTCCCCAGCCACTTCATCCAGCTCCTGGATCCTGGTTATTGGGAAATCCCCAGGCGTTCCCAAGCCAGCCAAGAGACATGGTCCCTCCAGTATGTCCTGAGTCTTCCCCAGGGCCTCCTTCCAATGGGACATGCCCAGAACACCTCCCCAGGGAGGCATCCAGGAGGCATCCTAAACACCTCATCTGGCTCCTCTCCATGCGGAGGAGCAGCAGCTCTACTCTGAGTCCCTCCCGAATGACTGAGTTCCTCCCTTATCTCTAAGGGAGAGCCCAGCCATCCTGCAGAGGAAACTCATTTTGGTCTCTTGTACTCGCGATCTTGTTCTTTCGGTCACTACCCATAGCTTATGACCATGGTTGAGGGTAGGAATGTAGATCGACTGGTAAATCGAGAGCTTTGCCTTTTGGCTCAGCTTCTTCTTCACCACGACAGACTGATGCAGCACCCGCATTACTGCTGACGCCACACCGATCCGCCTGTCAATCTCCCATTCCATCCTTCCCTCACTCATGAACAAGACCCCGTGATACTTAAACCCCGTAAACTTAAAAGCTATGAACAAAATCGATGACAAACGGCAGCCCTGAGTGCAACCCTCACCGGAAACGAGTCCGACTTAATGCTGTCCATGCGGACCAAGCTCTGACAGTGGTCATACAGGGACTGAACATCCTTTATAAGGAAGCCCAGCACCCTATACCCCAGAAGCACCCCCACAGGACTCCTCAAGGTTGGGAAAACTCCCATGAACCCTTCAAGACCCTGCTGAGAGTATAGAGCTGGTTCACTGTTCCACGGCCAGGGTCGAAAACCACACTGCTCCTCCTGAATCCAAGGTTCAACAATCCGATGGACCCTCCTCTCCAGAAGCCCCGAATAGACCTTACCAGGGAGGCTGAGGAGTGTGATCCCCCTATAGTTATAACACACCCTCCAGTCCCCCTTCTTAAAGAGGGGGACCACCACCCCGGCCTGCCAGTACAGAGGCACTGCCCCCGATGTCCATGTGATGCTGCAGATGCATGTCAGCCAGGACAGCCCCACAGCATCCAGAGCCTTAAGGAACTCCGGGCGGATCTCATCCACCCCCGGGGCCCGGCCACCGAGGAGCTTTTTAACCACCTCAGCAACCTCTGCCCCAGCGATAGGCAAGTCCACCCCCAAGTCCCCATACTCTGCTTCTACATTGGAAGGTGTGTTGGTGGGATTGAGGAGGTCTTCGAAGTATTCCCTTCACTGACCCAAAATGTCCCAAGTTGAGGTCAGCAGCACCACATCCTCACCATAAACTATTGATGCTGCACCGCTTTCCCACTCTGAGGCGCCAGGTGGCCAGAATCGCCTGAAAGCCGTCTGGAAGTTGTTTTCCATGGCCTCGCCAAACTCCTCCCAAACCCGAGTTTTTGCCTCAGTGACTGCCAAAGCCTCATCCGGCTTGGCCTGCCGGTACCTGTCAGCTGCCTCTGGAGTTCCACCGGCTAAAAAGGCCCAATAGGACTCCTCCTTCAGCTTGACGGCATCCCTCAATACCGGTGTCCACCAGCGGGTTTGGGGATTTCCGCCGCGACAGGTACCGACCGCCTTACGGCCACAGCTCTGATCAGCCGCCCCCACAATGGATGCATGGAACAATGGCCCATTCGGACTTAATGTCCCCCGCCTCTCCTAGGACAGAGGTAGGAGTTCAAGCTCCTCCTGACAGGGGATTCCGCCAGATGTTCCCAGCAGACACTCATTATACACTTGGGCCTGCCATGCCAGGCCTGGCTGGTTTCCTCTCCCACCAGCGGAGCCAACCCAGGATGAGGTAGTGATCAGTTGACAGTTCCACCCCTCTCTTCACCCGACATGCGGCCGCAAGTACGACGACATGACTACAAAGTCGATCATCACACTGTGGCCTAGGGTGTCCTGGTGCCAAGTGCACATATGAACACCCTTATGCTTGAACATGGTGTTCATTATGGACAATCCGTGACGAGCATAGAAATCCAACAACAAAACACCACTCGGGTTCAGTTCGGGGGGGGCTGTTCCTCCCAATCATGCCACTCTAGGTACATATGCAGCGCCCTCCGCAATTATTGACACCCCTTGTAAAGATTTGTAAAAATGGTTAGAAAAAAAATCCACTTTTTTTTTTGTCCCCTTGTCTTGTCTGGCAGCTTTAGCAAGCAGAATAATGGTCTGAATGCACTGCTGTGTCAGACATATTTGCTTTACCATGAGGGGCTCTATAAGTCCTCTCGTGTTGCTCAATTTATTTATTTGCTTCACTATTTAGCACATATGAAATATTCCAGCTGCCGAGCTGCCCAGATGGGAGTGACAGGTCAAGAGGAAATTTTGTGGAAAAAGGGGCAGGGTGAGAGACCAAAATAGAGGAAAGAGAAAAAAAACAAGTAAAAATCCACTTTTTGGTGAAGTAGCTTCATGTCACAATGAAAAAATTAGGAAAATCTAGCCTTTCATTGAAATAAATTTAATCATGAAAAAACAAACCCTTCATCAAGAGATAATTTTCAGAAAAAAACAGATGTGTCACAATTATAGGCACCCCAGCATTTAATACTTTATACAGCTTCCCTTTGCTAGTATAACAGTACTGAGTTGTTATGCCTGCCGTGCACGGAGAGCAAGGAAGGCACAGGAAGATGATAAATCGGGGAAGACGGGGTTTAATCAGAAGAAAAGGCTGGCAAAAATGCATTGACAATACAATGACCGGACTGGGGAAGCAAACGGAAACGCGGACTAAATACAAAGGACTAATGACAACGATCAGGAACAGCTGTAAACACGGGGAATCCACACAGGGTTAACAAGGGAGCGTGGCACACGGAAGGAGCGGACGATCGGGGCATGACATGAGTCTTCTCCTATAGCATTTCATAAGTTTGGAGAATACAGATCAGGGCACCAGAGACCATTCCTTTTCACAGAATCTCTCCAGATCACCCAGGGTCCTCTTCAGCTCAGTACACAGGTTTTCAATGGGGTTCAGGTCAGGGGACTGAGACGGCCAAAGGCAGAAGCTTGGTCAGCTAACACCATTTCTGTGTTGATTTGGACATATGCTTAGGATCATTGTCCTGCGGGAACATGCAGTGATGGCTCAGTTTTAGTTTTCTGACAGAGGCAGACTCAATGCCCTGGTGTTTCATGTAGTCCATAGTGCCATGTACCTTAACAAGGTTTCCAGGGCCTCTGAAGGAAAAACAGCCCCAGAACATTGTGAAACCTCCACCATATTTGCGATAAGGTTCTTTTCATTATAGCCATCATTCTTTTTACACCAAAGCCACCTTGAATGTTTATTGCCAAAATGCTCCATTTTTGTTTTATCAGAAAATAGAACATGGTTCCAGTCAAAGTTGTAGTAACATTTCACAAACTCCAGGCGTTAATGTTTATGGTTAACTGACAAGGCTCCTTTCTGGCATACCTTCCAAATAATCCCTAGCATGAAGGTGGCGTGTGATGGTGATTTTGGTGACGTGGTAACCCCGAGATTTTACTTCGTCTTACAATTCACCAACAGTCATCTTTGGGGATTCTCTCTCGTGATCCTCCTCACTGTACATGGGGGCAAAATAAACTTGGGTCCTCTTCCAGGCAATTTTGTAACAGTTCCAGTTAATCTCCCCTTTTTAATTACTATTGAAATTGGTATTTTCAGGTGAGTAGCTTTTTTTTTTTTTTTTTTACTGTTCTCCTATCTTTCCCATCTTGATGGATGACTATGGGAATTTGGGCTCTGTGTCACATCCTATTTGTGTCAATTAGGTTGTCATGGATTACATTTTGAATGTTCCTGTACACTTCAGTCATCTCAAAGATGTACAATTTACATGTGAAACATACTTCAGTTACATTGGGTTCACTGTAATTTCCAGGGGTGCCAATAATTGACACATGTGTTTTGCTAAAAATAATTATTTCTTGATGACGGATTTGTTTTTATTTGATAAAATTTCTTTCTCATTTTGTTTCATTGTGAGATAAAACTACTGTTATAACCGTGCGAGGAGGCAAGCGGACAAACAGCAATCCAGTCAAAAGTACGGTGAAACAGGGATTTATTTAAGTAGCACACGATACGAACGTCAATGACAGATCTGGAGAATACTGACTCAGACGCGGACTAAATCCATAGAAAAGGCAGAGAATAACAGGCAACAGGTGATCACAATTGGGAAGTAACACGAGGTAACGAGGGGGCGTGGCACACAGGAGGATCGGATGAGCCGGGCGTGACAACTACTTCACCAAAAGTTGAATTTTTTTGTAGCCCTTTTTAAAATCTGCCAGTAATTGTGGAGGGCACTGTACTGGGAAGATGTCTTAGCAATGGTGCATACATCCAAAGACAACACAGAACCTGATGATAAAAAATAAGAAGAATAAAAGAGAAGATTAAAAAATATTGGCCATAATTGCAAACAAGTCATTAAAAATATACAATGGATATACTGTAAGTGTTCAATCAGTATTTTCAGCATTGAAGCTTGAATTGTCTCTCAGCGTCAACCTGCTGATTAGAAGGATGTACAGGAGTAGAGGAGTGTCTGTATATGTATAGATATTGGACATATTCTACGTCTTTAAAAAAACAGCCTTAAGATTATCATCTGGAAAATGTATCCTGTAAAAGTGGTACAATTTTAAATTTATAAAGACAGATAAACAAAGAAAGCATTATTTAGGCCCAGTTAAAAAAAATATTAGTTTATCATCCCCGCCCGCGTGGCGAATTTAGCCCGCATCGATTTTTTTTTTATTTGTTAAAAGTGTATTTTCCTGTGTAAATTCCACTGCCGGCATTCACAAATTTTGAATGAAACATTTTAAAAAAATATTTTCTTTTCATATTAATTTTGCAGATGTCATACATCTGTTGCTGTTCCTTTTGTTTACTGTTGATGTTGAAAACTTATCTTCCGTTATCTTTTTTCTAAGA